>CAIGRO010035611.1:0-22060 GCA_903798355.1 Fraxinus baroniana | reverse complement strand
GATTGATATAGATATTACTGTTTTGTTGTACTAAAGATTGGTTTTTGTGATTTAACAGCATTGGTGCTCAGAGGGTGAAAAATTCTTGCATTTCTTTTCGCAATTTCTGCGAAGCACAAAATACTGAAGGGTAAGAATTTCTTGATCCCCCCCCCCCCCCCCCCCCCCCCCCCCCCCCCCCCCCCCCCCCCCCCCCCCCCCCCCCCCCCCCCCCCCCCCCCCCCCCAAAAAATGGAATCAAACGGGGCCTGGCCCCTAGAATAGAATTGACCAATTTGAAATTACTTGCGTTAATATTAATATCATTTTCCAGAATTCACCTACCAATTCTCGAGACTCGCGAGGAGGGTTATTTAATGTGTTTATGTTTATTAAAGTGTGGACAAGTAGTTAAGCAAATGAGTACTTTCGGGATCTTTATGAGAAATTACAATAATTCACGGGTTTAGGGATGAGAATTCAAAAATTAGGGTGTGTTTGAGCCACATTATTTTGAAAAATATATTCTGAAATAATAGATTGATGGAGAATGTATGGTTGAAAAAGAATGAAAAGTTATTGATGTGATGAAAAATATTATTTTATTGAAAAATATGTGTATGAAAATGAGTAGAGGAATGAAAATGAAAATTTTAATGTGTACCAAACAGGGGCTTAGGGACCAAGTTTCATTATTCAAAAATCAGGTAATATATTAAAATTCTAACCATAATTTCTCTCTCTCTCCCCCTCCCCTCCCCTCACTTTCCTCTTCCTCCTTCCCCCATCCCTATCTCCCTCTCCTCTCTCAATAGGACAGTAGCGTCGCCACCACGCTGCTCAGACGCTGTCGTCTGCTTCGGTTCGAGGCAACGTTGCGAACTGAGGAAGCGACAAGTTGAAAATACTGTTGAGGCAGCTCAAGAGAGGAGTTCGGGTAGCTGAGGGAAGATGACATCAGATTTAACAACAGACGGCGTCGTAGTGGAGAAGAAGTTGTGCTGAGGAACTTCACCGGAGATGGAGCTATTTACATTGAAAAACAGCTGTTCAGTTTTCGGAATTTTCATATTCTAGATTTCCGTCGCCGGATAACAATTGGGATCGTAGTTGAGAGAGGAGATGGTGATTGGATGCGGCGGTGGTGGTAGCGTTTTGTGTGGTGGGGGTGGGGGTTGCAATATTTTTTTCAATTCAGAAACAAAATCTGCGACCAATTATTTGATTATCTGTGACCAATTATTTGGTTATTTGTGACAAAGTATTTAACCGTGACCTAAAAATTTGACAAAATGTGACTGAAAAATAATCTGTGACCAACAAATTTGAAAATATGTGACCAATGAAATTAACTGTGTCCTGTAATTTTTTTAATCCGTGACCACGAAATCATCATTAACTGATTAATTTGATAATATGTGACCAATAAATAAATTGTGACCCATAATTATGTATATGTGACCATTAATTGTATAATTGTGACGTAATTAATAAATATTTTTAATTAATTACCTAATACCTGAGTTTTGAATTGTTAAATTATCTACCCGACTTTTGAATTGGTGTAAACTATACACCTGAAATATGAATTTTTCCCAATCTTTATTTTTGATAGTTTTTATAAATGATTTGTTAGATAAAAATAATAGTGAATATATATTGACTTAATAAATACTGGATGTATACATATCGAATTTGCAACACACAATGAATCTACACATACCGTATTTGCAACACGTACCGAATTTGCACATGTCGTATTGCAACACATACCGGATACTAGCTTACTGATTGTTAACCAAACTTTTACAAATCAAATAATTTATTAATTATAATAAAACAGAACAAGTAATCTAAATAGTCTTTTTTTTTTAAAAAAAATAAAAATTAATCAAATGAACCGAGGTCTGTGTGAATACAGTTTCCTTAAAAGAGATTCGTTCCTCACCGTAAGTGATTGAGGTTTAATTCGAGCGTCTGTTTCTCAGAATACAACGGAAAAATCAGTATAATCTGAGCACTACAGATACTACTCTAACGAACTGACTTAGCATCTAAACATCATCACCAAGATCTTAACAGAAATAAATTATGTAAGCAGATTGGAAAATTCTTCTTTTGATGCAAAAAAAAATGATTTTCTTCGTGCATGCGCAATGGAGGAAAATGGCTGAATAAATAGAATGTAATAGAGAATTAACAGTCATGAGTTATGTAATTAACTACCAATATTCCGATTGTTAATCTTTCCATCATAATCACATGAGTTTCAGGAGTTAAAAGAATTTGAAAGGTTTCAGGAAAAATAAAATAACCGCAAAACGTGGACCCTCCTAAGGGTCGATTTTTTTATCAATCCAATTTGGCATTCGTGTACGCAGGTCGCGCCAGCACATAAGTTCAAGGTCCAAAACCTATTTCAGTATGTGATTTGCACCCCCTACACGTGCACGTGGAGAGAGCCTCTATACTACATATAATTACACATTTTTAGACTATTTTCCTACGTGAGATAACTTTTAAACTAGTTCCCCTTCAATACAAAACATTTTCCAACGTATTGCTTTGAGTTTCAACTTTCATTTACCCGAGCATCATTTTTAGCAAGTAAATATATGATTTCGATATTCTCGCGGAGGAGAACAAAATCAATCTTGATCTTCTAAAATAACGAAACAGGTCCCACTTAAATTTCATGCCAAAGTCAGTCATTATATTCATTTTTCCAATAATCCCCCACGTGAATAAAAATTGAGAGATACAGAAGAGGAAGACATAAAGATTTTGTGATATAGTTCAATAGTTGAAACATGCATAGAATAGGTAGGTATTCCTTTGAACCTTCCCTTGAGAAAGTATATTCATCCAAACATAACCTTTTTCCAATAAACATTTCACTTTTTGACAAAATAATTTTGTCTGACTCAAATACAATACGAAAAACCATCCTTATTCAAAAGCGACCCGGACACTAGGTTCTTGCAAATTTTCAACACATACAGGACATTGTTAAAAGTCAGCTCTTTCCTCGAAGTCATCTTCAAAATCATTTTTCCTTGACCCTTGATTTCAGAAGTTAATGAATTTTCCATTAACAACTTCTCTCCATTCTCAATTACTTCGAATATAGCAAACAAGTATTTATCAAAGCACACATGTCTCTTGACACCAATGTCACTCTGCTACTCTTTTGAGTTAGACCCATCGTGTTCACTTCAGATACGACGGCTGCAAGATTCATCTCAGCACATCATGTGTCACGTAGTCAACTACATTTGCTTCTTTTTTATTGTTCTTCTTTAGCAATCCGCACTCAAAAGACTCGTGACCTACTTTATCACAATTGAAGCACTTTCCTTGAAATTTCTTCTTAAAAATGCCCCCTTTCGATCCCAACTCAGCACATTTGCCACCAGATGTCCTAAACTTGTTCTTGAATGTTTTAGAACTTTGACCGTGCTCAGCTATATTGGTTTAAACCACAATAGGATTGAATCCCTTCTTTTCAGAACTTCTGTTGTCTTATTCAATTCGAAATCTAACAATCAGTTCTTCAACGTTCATTTCCTTTCACTCGTGCTTAATATAATTCTTGAAATATTTTCATGCGGCAGATAATTTTTCAATAATTGCAGCCATTTGGAAAGTTTCACTCAAAAATTTTTCTTCAACATGAATATCACGAAGAATCGCTTGGAGTTCTTGCACTGACTGATCACTATTTTGGAGTCCACAATCTTGTAGTCAAGAATTGGTCTACAATGAATTTCTTGACCCTAACATCCTTAGTCTTATATTTTCGATCCAATGAATCCCATAACTCATTAGCAGTTTTCATAGTACTATACACACTGTATAGTGAGTCTGTAAAGCTGTTCATGATGTAGTTTCGACATAAAAAAATTAAAATGTTTCCAAGCATCAAGTGCACTAACAGCTTAAACATCTTCCTCACCCCCTTTGAGTTTATGAGCAGTTTCAGTCAAGAACCTCGCAAGGTTCAGTGTGGTTAGGTCAAACAACATTTTTTGTTGCCACCTTTTGAAATTCAAGCCATTAAATTTTTTCGATTTTTCTCTATGATCAACCGAACATTAATGACATTGCCAGTTGGTTGAGCCACAGTCTGGCTCATGGCATAGCTTGACAATTTAGCCACAGCATAACTTGACTCTTGAGTCACGACAAAATTTGGCACTTGAGGCACAACAGAACCACAACTGGGTTTTCAGAGACCACATCCATATTGATTGGTTCGATTGTCATTTTTGAAAATCAAACAAATATTAGTTCTCAATCAAACCAAAATGAACTTATTTGTTATGAATCCATTTTAAGATTGTAATATAAAAATAATAGTGAATGTATACCGGCTTAACAAATACCGAATGGACACATACTGAATTTGCAACACATACCATATTTGTAACACATACCGGTTACCAGCTAACCGAATGTTAGTCAAACTATTACAAATCAAATAATTTATTAATTACAATAAAAACAAAACAAGCAATCTAAATAGTTTATTTTTTTAAAAAATAATAATTAAATGAACCGAGACATATGTAAACACAGATTCTTTAAAACGGATTCGCCTCTTCAACATAAGTGCTTGAGGTTTAGTTCGAGCATTTGTTTTCCAGGATGCAATGGAAAAATCAGTAGAGTCCGAGCATTGAAAATACTACTCCGACGAACTGACTTAGTATTTAAACACTATCACTAAACTCTTAACAAAAATAAATTATGTATGTAGATTGGAAGATTTTTCTTTTGATGCAGAAAATTAATTTTCTTCGTGTGTGTGCAATGGAGGATGATAGCTGAATAAATAGACTGTAATAGATAAGTAACAATCAGGAGTTATGTAATTAACCACCATTAATCTGGTTGTTAATCTCTCAATTAACATAGGCGTAATCACATGAGTTTCAGGAGTTAAAATAATTTTAAAAGTTTTAGGGAAAATAAAATGAAGGCAAAACAGGACCCTTCTAAGGGCCAATTTTTTGGTCAATCCAGTCCGATATTCATATATGCAGGTCGCGTCCACCGGTCCACACACAAATTCAAGGTTCGAAATCTATTTCAGTCTGTGATTTGCACCCTACGTGTGCACGTGAAGAGAGTCTCTATGATACACACGATTACATCTTTCTAAAGTGCAATCATATTTAAATTAGTAATGCATTTATTATTTTTCCATGTGGGATAACTTTTAAACTAGTTTCCCTTCAACACAAAACATTTTCCAATGCATTCATTACTTCGAGATCCAATTTTTATTCACCTGAATATCATTTTTGACAAGTAAATATATGATTTCAATGTTCTCATGGAAGAGAACACAAATCAATTTTGATCTTCCAAAATAACCAAATGGGTCCAACTCAAATTTTATGCCAAAGTTAGCCATTATATTCATTTTCCAGCATGATTATCATTCAATTTATTTTTTTTACTTAATTTCCCTCTTTTTTATTTTAATATCTTCTATCTATTTTGAAAGAGATGCATAAGTTAAAATAACAAATAAATGCACTAAAAGTTTTTTTATTTAATTTTTTTACCATAAGCAATCATCACTTAAATTATTATTTTTCCTTTTTACCTACTTTCCTCTTTTTCTTTTATTACTTTCTCTTTATTTTGAAGGACATGCATGAAGAATTTTAAAATAAATAATAGCACTACAAGTTTTATATTTAAATATTGATGTGTGAATAACGATCATATTTTTTATTTTAATGAGATAATAATACAGATCAAACGGGGCCATAAAGAGTTTATTGAACTCCTAAAAAGGATGATCGACTCTATCTAATATAGATAGAGAGTATTGAGTAAATTAAGAGCTTTCTCTAGAATGACTCAACACGTGGTTGCAATAGGATGATTCATTTGAGATTTCCAAATCTGAAACTCGACACCTTTTTATCAAGAGTAGCCCAATAATTAAGAGATTTTTATATCCAGCGGATTTGAGATTTGCATTTAACATTTAGAAATTAATATAAGTGTGTTTGAACCACATTATTTTGGAAGAACGTATTTTGAAATAGTGAATTAATGGAGAGTGCGTGGTTGAAAAAGAAAGAAAAAATATCGAGGTAATATAAAATATTATTTTATTAAAAAACGTGGGGTTAAAAATGAATAGAAAAATGAAAATGAAAATTTTAATGTGTACCAAATAAGGAGAGAGAAAGAGGGAGAGAGAGGGAGAGATTTGATGGAACTTTTAAGTTTGAGCCCATATTTGAGTCACGTTATTTTTTTCATTCTATTTATTTTCAACCACACATTCTTCAATAAATAATATTTTTTATCACATCAATAAATTTTCTTTCATTTTCTACCACATATATTATCCATCACGTCAACAATAAAAATGCATTATTACTCTCAAAATGTGCCCCAAACAAGCTCTAAATACTTCTATCTAGTATCAATAATACCTTTAACTCCAGTTTATTTGACTGCACTTTATATGTCGAATTAAATAGGTTATTTGACTCTACATTTAAATGAATATATCATTCACTTCTATATAATTGTCACATAAATCGATGCTTGATATCAATGATAATGAATATCATTACTCTTTAAATCAAGGTAAACTCAGTATTAGCAAAGCCCTGGTGGTTAATAACTTGAATACGAGTCTGATTTGGAAGGAAAATGTTGAAATAAAAAAAAATTTAAATAAAAAAAATTTAAATTTAACCGGGCGCTTGTCGTAAACTTTAGAGAGTCAAATACTCTCTATTTATATTTTATGATAATAAGTTGCAAATTTATGCTCCGTTTCTTAAATTATTCAAAATATCTAAAAATTTAGAGTAATGTTATTAAGTATCACTGGTATAAATTGTTTAATTTTATATTTTTTTGAATTTATCACTTAATACAATGTAAACTAGTGTTGTAACACTAGTAATGTTACATAACATTATTATTAAATTTAACGATACATTTCAAAATAGTTTTTTTGGCCTAATTTTAACTACATATTTTTTGGGGACCATGCTATGGTGCCCAAATCTTTCACATAATGGTTCACCGAATTGACACTTGGTCTCCTCGGAGGAGACCAAGTGTCAATTCGGTGAACCATTATGTGAAAAGTTATGGCAAAGTAGCAAAATCCATTTTCTGGATTTACACGTAAATCTAAAAATTTTCTTTATTTTTAATCACAATTTTTTTATCAATACATTATTCAAAAATGCATTTTTTTTGGGACAAAAATAGGGCTCAAACAAGTTACGAATTAGATATATTATAGAATATGTGGTTGAAAATAAAATTTAATAATTTATAAATAGTTTATAAATTTTCTATCAAACTGTTAAATTCCACATGGATGTGATGGATAGTGTCGGTTAAAATTTTACCCAAATTTGAATATATACCATTTCAAAAGCCAACGGAAGTGACGACACAATCCAGAAGCAACGCATTTTTTATATTTTTCTTTTTTACCAATTAAAAAGAGAAAACCTAAATTATCTACTCTGTCCCCATCTTATTTCATTTTAACGTTAATTAAAATCCTTTTTCCATAATATCTCTAATTACAAAACTGGAAGTGGAGATTCAAATGTCTCCATATTATTGTAATCTATCAAATAGTCACAAGTAAGATATTAAACATAGTTTGGTCCTGAAAAATGTCTGTAATTCTGAATTTGTGATAAGACAAGCCTTTTCTCCATTGGATTCTTATACCATCACCCATTTTTCACAGGTGGCAATCCCTCCAATCCCACGTAGAGATAACGAGTTCGAAAAGCCAATGATTTTTTACCATGTTCCAAAATTCGTGTCCATGTTTTCATTGGACACTTTTTTTTTTTTTTTTAAAATTAATTCTTTACCTTACATTTCAACATAACTACAAGTGTCAACCAAATTGTTCTTTCACTTCTGTTTTTAAGCTAAAATCCAGCAAACTTGGCACAAGATAGAAACCCAGAAACTTAGCCGGCGGAGATTTTAGACTTGTTCTTATAGACAAAGGTAAAAACATTGATAATCCATATAATATGAAATAAATTTAGAAGAACCATATACACATCTGTTGTAAAAATCGAAACTCTTGTTTCCTTGTGCTTGAAGTGTAACAGATCAAACAAAATCTGGCGACCATAGATTTTATATGTAGAGCAAGCGAATCTTTTCTTGGAAATTAAGAGAATGATCGGCAATTTTCAACTACCTTTATGAATTGAAAAGTGATCTGATATTTAAACGGATCTGTACATAAATTTTAAATTTTATCACTTGCAAAAAGAAAAACTCATCTTTCTTACAACAAAAAAAAACATTCAGAATCAAGATTTTTCAACACCATAGCCGAAAAAAGAAATGAATTGAAGCAAAGATTCATCTGGGTTTTCACAAAACTTGAAAAAAATAATAAAATCAGAAACAAGAATTAGACCACCTACTTTTCCACTACAAGAAGGTAGAGAAAAAGGGAGTTCGATTTCTTGAAAGGGGTATACAAAATTGTATGTGGCTCCTCTAACAAAAAGGATTTCAAATCAAAATAGAATAAAAAGGATTTCCAAGCTGCCAACAGGCAACAGCCCATCGCCTACTATGTACTCTCTACAAAAGGACTGCAGCAGTGACCCGACGACGCCGATGATATTGAAGACTCCGGCAGATCCAGCACGGGCGGTCGCGCCTCCTCGTCGGGTGCTACGTCTGCCCCTGCTGTCAACTATAATTAGGAAACTTGTGCACTCTCCATGACTAAAACTGCTAAAGTTTTGGCATGCAGACACAGTTACAATTTTAATATTTGCTAACATCGAAGACAAGCTAATGCATTACTCTTACATTTATCAATTTTCTTATAAAGAGAAATAAAGGAAAATCCGTAAACGAAAAGTACAGAACAGGAAACATTTCGAAAGTGTAAAAATTGTTAGCAGCAACAAATCTTGACATTCTCAAGGGATGACCATGGATAACTTGCATTATGGAGTTTTGCACAAAAATATATGATGGAGGAGAGCAAAGAATCATTGAGACAAATTGATCAAGATGATTGATGATTATAATGATGTGTTTAATTTTAGGAACTGTTATTCATTTTTTACATATTTAGTTTATCGAGTTGTGATGATTTCTCAATGAATAAAATTACAACTCCCATTTCTTCTATCATCTCTAGAATTTCTTCTAAAACAAGTATATTGTACTTCTATACCTTGCTCCAGAAGCAATAACTGCTCTATGCAACTTCATGCCATAATAACTTTTGCCTCCAAATGCTGGTAGAAGTGAAGGATGAATATTTAATATGGATTTTGGATAAGCTCGGACTAACTCTGTAGGGATAAGCTTGAGATAACAAGCTAAAGGAATGATGTCAACTTTGTATGACCTGTGTAAATTAGAAAGTTTTAAGGACATGGCACATCAAGGAATGCAAGAGACAATGGGCTGTAAGTGGGTGGAAATGTGGCTTCGGATGTTGAAAATAGTTCGTGCGAATAAGCCAAGATAGGCTGGCTGGAGGTGGATTATAAGGCTGCAATTATTACATGATAGGTAAAATGTAGCAAAAACTAGCTGAAATACAAGGAATTAAAGCATCAGATTACTTTTGAATTCGTTGAAAAGTCGAACTTTCCATATATTATTGAGATTTGAGAACAAAGTTCATCACTTTTTTTATCAGTGTTTTGTTCTTTCTGATGCTGAAATCAGAAGCATAAAATTGAAGGTAATCTCATTTCCACTTCTGGTAATAGTTCAAATATCACATGCTATAACCTTTATGCTTTCTTCCTATATTTTCATTCTGGGGTCCAAAGAACCGGAGAGAAGAAACCAAAGCTCTAAATACAGATGAGAGAGATGAAGATACTTCAAATTTACTAATTACCTGCTTCTTTTATTCTCGTCCTAAAAAATATTAAGGAAAGATTTATGCATGAACCAAAATAATATGGGTGAGGACGTGACAGGCTGACCTAAGTGCAGCTATAAGATATTCTGTGGATAAACCCTCAATTGCATCTTTATTTTTAGGGAAAAGAATGACAGGGATGACCTTAACTCTCCACAATCTACAATTTTGGCGGATAAATACATGTAGAAATTAAACATCAGTCTGTGCAAAAGATAAATTATTTCAGTGGTTATGTGAAGATTTTCTAGGGATGCTCTTATCTTAGCATACTCAGCACCTTCACAATTTACCATTACATAGGATCACATAATAAATACAAGTTGAGGACACAGAGCAGAACAAAAGTGTGTCCCAAATATAAATGCTTTGCACAAATTCTTCAATCAGCTACGGCGTTATGCTTTGATTTACTTGAATTCACTCTTGCAATCAGCTCCGGATATGTAACGATGCAGCAGTACGCTTAGTAAGGTAAAGTATTCATTGGTATAATGTTACAGCTATAAATAGATAGTGAATTATATAAATCTAATACGCGTGAGAAGGTAAGTATTTATTCTCAAGACATTAGTCACATCATCTATGGTATAAGTATTTACTCTGAGCTTATCTGTGAGTTTTTGAAAGTCAAGGGATATCGAGATGCTAGCACCAGCATATTGTGCACGTTGTTCATTCAGGGCATGTTTGGTATATAGTTTATAACGGTACCGAATAGTCTTCTTTTTATTTAATACTATCAAGCACTCTTTAATCCGTGTTACCAAACATGTCATCAACGTATACAAATAGAACCATCTTGACCGTATCATGATGGCTCGTTGGTGTTTTCATGATTTTCAAACGATTTCTTCAAGGTGAGTTATGAAGTTTTTTATGTTTCATAAGGGAGCAAATCTGATTACGAACCGGATGCTTTTATTTTCTTGAATTGATTTCCAAATTTTACAAGTTCTTTTTATGCATCACGAGTCTACATTGAGATATTTACGGGACCCAATATCCGCATTATATGGGATTGGGATGGAATGATATTTTTTACTTAGGGTCCATTTGATTGAAAATGTGAAAAATTGGTGGAAAGAAAATGTTTTACAGGGAATTGAATTGTTTAGAAATTGTTTTACTGAAAATTGTAATTAATTGTGTTTGATTAATATAATTTTCCACCTGAAAAATGTTGAAAATTTGGTGTCCGTTTGACTTCGTTTTTTATGGAAAATGTTCATGAAAGTGATAATTTTTTCTATCATTGAGTNCTGCATGCATGAAAATTGTCAACAAAGTGATAAAAAAATTTACTATTGTGTATAGATTTTTTTTCCAATTGCAAAAAAAAAAAAAAAAAAGATGGAAAATCATTTTCCCACCGAAATGGTGGAAAAACCAATTCATTGATTTCAAGGAAAAAGTGGGCGGGGGAAATTTTTTGCAATCAAACAATGCAAAAGAAGGAAAATGGAAAATGCTTTCCTAGTCCATGGAAAATCATCATTATCAAAGAAAATCATCATTGTCAAAGAGGGCTTTAGTGTAACAACTTCAATGGACTTTTGGTTGATTGCAAGATAAGGTGCAATTATGGTTTAGAGTACTGCTGACCAAGGGATAGCTATGTTAACGAGTCGAGCTTGAGCTGAAAAAAAAAGTTCGGGTTCTGTTCGAACTTTTTTGGGCCCGAGTTGAGCAAAGCCCGACCAAAAAAATGAGGCTCGGCCCTAACTTTTTGCTCGAGCCTTAGCGGGCCGGGCCGAGCCGGCTTGAGTTTTTTTTTTAATTATTATTATAATATTTTTTTTAAAATCTAATTTTTTTTTTGTAAAATAACCTATCTTTAAAGTTAAATTTAAATTTAATTTTTTTTAAAATACGAGCCGGACACATGCCATTTTGGTCTGTGACACGGGCCGCCCGAGCGACCTCGAAAAAACGGTAGGCTACCAAAGGACCAGGGAACTGAAAGTAGCTATTTAATTGAGTAGGCAAGTCAATATTTCTTTCTTTTTCTTTGTCAATTGAATTTCAATCATTACAAGGCCATGTGGTTAAAGGTTTCTCAAGTACGTGTTACTGTACTTGGGATGTCTCGGACGCTCGTCTCGATACTTCTCGATCCTCACCCATGCACAATACTAGAGCTACAAACAAGTAGGGGTGGTTGGAAGGGGAATTTTAACCGCCAAGCACTTGTTTCCATTTTGGCAAACTCTTGGCTTTGTTTGATTCACAAGATTGAAAAATGCAATAGACAAGATCTTAACTTCTTTTTTTTCTTGACGCTGCTCACACTTATACAATCCACTCTTGAGTGTCGACGAAAAGATCCTCCGTTCCCACGTCCCAGACTCCAAAGCACCTGGAAATCAGTCAACTACTACTCGTCAATTTTATCCGAAATTTTGGATCAAGTATTTCACTTCAGACAATCGAGGAATGTTGTGTAATATCTTCACAGATCTTCAATCTATGAAATCTGGGTTTATCGTGGCAAAGCCCTAATATTCTCAAACGGAGCCAGAATTTATAGCTACACCCTGACTACTAGGATGGGCTAGACCTATGTGGGAAAAGTTTCTGCTTAGTGATTTTGGCATCCAAATTTATGACTCATTTTGAAAATCCAACCGGATTGGCCAGTTTGACTAGAAAAACTGGAAATCCCTCCGAAAATGAAAATCATTTTAATAGCCTGTTTGGTACGGCTTANATGAAATGTAAGGTTGAACATTTATAAAAGTGGAGGTTTCATGAAAAATGTGATTAAAATTAATTGTTGATTTTGATTAAGATTTTGATTAACTTTTTAGCTAAACCAAACCGTGGCTTAGCCCCCATTATCCCAAAAATTTATTCTTCTGGCTTTCCACCACACAATCTTCCATTAATTAGTAGTAGATGTAAATTAATTTTTTTTTTCTTTTTCAATCAAACATTCTAAAAACAAAAAAAACAAAAACAAAAACAAAAATTATTCCAAAATTTTAGCCCCTGTTTGGTACACATTAAAATTTTCATTTTCATTTTTCTACTTATTTTCAACAACACATTATTCAATAAAATAATATTTTTTATCACATCAATAACTTTTCTTTCTTTTTCAAGCACATATTCAACATCACATCGCCCAACAAAATGCATTCTTTCCATTTTAATGTGCATTAAACAGGGGTTAATGTTATTTTATCAGTTTGATTCCAATTTAACCTTTTAACTCCTTATCTTTTACTGGCAGACTCCAGTGGTGTTGATTTTCAAAATATTGATATAAAGCTTTTGGTCATATTATTTTTAAAATACATTTTATCTCTCTTATTTTAAATTATACATTTTTCAATAAATAATATTACATGCAAAGTCAAAATTTTTTTTTTCTTATTTTAAACCACAAATTCTCCTTCATAAAAAATATTTTAAAATACATTTTGGACAAAAAAAATTGGTCTCGAAGTGCTAATTATTAAATGTACGTGACAAGACTATGGGCATGTAAAACCCAAATTTAGATGGACCTTTAGCTCTTGTTTGAGCCCAGTTATTTGAAAAATAAAATGATTTTGGAATATTTTTTTTGAAGAATGTGTGGTTAAAAAATAAAGAGAATTTTTGAGTTTATATGTAATATTTTTTTAGTGAGAGAATATGTCGTTAATAAGGGGATTTAGAAAAATAAATAAAATTTAACGGGGACCAAACATGGACTTAATGTATTTAGCCCATGTTTGACAACTATAAAAAAGAAATTATTGGGAAAAGAAAGAGTTTTGAAATAGTGATTTTTTGAAGACTGTGTGATTAAAAAGAATATTTTATTGTGAGAATTTGCTTGAAAACGAGTCTGAAAAGAAAAATGAATTTTTGTAAAAATGGTTGTCAAATAGGGGCTTAAGGCTTATTTGGAATGACATTTGATGATCCAAAAGCTACTTTTAAATTTGTTTGACTAATTTAATGAAACTATTTTTGGTAGTTAGAATTTTTTTTTTGGAGGAAATTGGTTCAATGCGATGTAAAAGCAATTTCGGAAGACGAAGTACTTTTAAAAATTAGTTTTCAAATAAAAATTAAAATAATTTCATCTAAAAAATTCTTAATAAATGCAAAAATCATGCTAAACGGACCCTTAATATACTTCCCAAGTAAGTTTCTCCTCTGCCACATTGGATGATTATTCGCTAATTATAAATATCATTATTTTCACTTAAATACAATTTCACAATATTTATTTAATCCCCTGTTTGAGCCATCTATTTTCCTCATTAAAATAAAAAATATGACTATTATCCATCACATCAATATTTAAATTCAAATTTTCCATCTCTTATGTGGGCCCCAATAACGGCTTTATTTTTCATTCTCATTTTTAAAAAAAGATGGCTCAAACGGGGCTAATTGAACTTATCATTTATAATCCCTCTCTGTACCACTAAACAACATTATTCTTACTGCAAAAGTTACATGGTAAAAAGGTTTAGCGGTAGGTCCCATTACATCTGTTTAACCAATCACATTCCACCCTTTTCTCTAGTAGTGTTTACTAAATGAGCCTGCAAAAAGCTCTGCGTCGCACTCAACCGTTCCCCAGTTTCTGAACAAGCCCCCCCATTATACGTCGCCAACTTCTATGCTCTCTCTCTCTCAGCATAATTAGAAGTCATCCAACTTAAAGATATGTTCATGTTGGTAGCTCAGCTTCAATTTGATCCGATAGTCAATCTTGTGCTTTGACTGATTGAAGATTGCAAATTTGAATAATACGATTTCCAAACTTCACAGCTAATCTTGCATTTTGACTATTGCAACATTGAATATGGAATTCAAAGGGATTTAATAAAATATAATTATAATAAAACTGTATAATCAATGACATTTTAGTGAACTTGAAAAAAGTCAATTCGACCATCTATTCCTCTCGTGATAATTATTTGACATTGAAACAACAATTATTGTCGTTAAAGAAAACTCAAAATGAGTATATTCAAATTTCTTGATCAATCACAACAACCAATTTTATGTTCCAATGTGTTACATGTCTTGACGTTGTTTGGCATTATATCGTTGATTTTTGCTAACAATGAAAATTCAAATGAGTAAATGTACTTCGAACACAATTTGTAAGTCGGTGGGTTAATATTCCACCCGTGTTTAATTTAGCTAAAAAGTTGATAAACATTTAAGTTTTTAATCACACATTTTCGGAGACTTGCAATTTCATTCACATATTTTATGGGACTTCAAATTTGTATCTTTTTTTAAACCACACATTTTATTGACTTTTTTCAAACACACAATGAAAGGAGAAAAAGATTTCCTGCACGAACTATGTAACCACGGGCGGACCCAGGGGTCCTGGGGGCACGTGCCCCTCTCAACTCTTGAGATTTTTTTATAAAGTCATGTTTGGTATCAATTGAAATTTTAATTTTAATTTTAATTAAACTCAACAATTAATTTTAATAACATATTTTATGGAATTCATAATTGTTTAACTTTTATCAAAATTTACTAAAAATTTGATTTTAATCTCCACTAAATAATGGCAAAATCACAATAAATTTGAATTTTGATAATATGCTAATTTTAGAAATTTTTCGATGATCGTAATACTAATCGAATCTACAAATTGTTTACGTCATCTCAAAGCTTTTTACGAGAACTACACTATGGACATGTTAAATAGTCCAAACAGATATCGAAAATAGTGAAAAATACGTTAAACGTGAGTTTTAAAGAAAGACGTCAAACTCTCATTATTTAAAAAAAAAAACAATTATTTCATTAACATTTATTATTTTTTGCGAGACAAATTTCTTAATGTAATTTTCATCATTTTATGGAATATGACATTAAAAATTTTCTAAGTTTTACATTCGAAAAACTCGCGTCCAATGTAAATTTTCGGATGTAAAATTACATGGGGTATAATTTTTTTGGACGTAAAAAATTTCTCTCAACTTTTTTGCAAGTTCGATTATGCTCTCTAACTTTAAAGTTCTACAACCACCCGTAACCTTCTCTCATATCTACTAAAAATTAATTTTTTAGTAAAATCAAACATAGGCTTAATTTTGGTCACGATTAAGAACGTGACGGTGAAATTTAAAAAGAAAGGAAAAAAAGTAAGAGCAAATTGAAACAAAACGATGTTGAGGGACCAATGTAAAACAAACTCATAAGTCAACTGATGACAAGTGAAATTTTCCCCTTAGTTAACCCTTCACTGAGTTCACTCTCTCTCTCTTCCTCTTCTTTATATCGACAGACTTTTCTCTCTCTCTCTCTCTCTCTAAAACTACTCACAAGTCATGAAGAAGATGTACAAGAAAGGCACTGTTCATCCGACGCTACCTTTGGTTTCTGACCAATTGCTGTCATTTTTGCCAGCGACTATCTTGACACTCACCGCAGCTCTGTCGCTGGAGGACAGAGAAGTTTTGGCATATCTCATTTCTTGCTCCTCCCCCAACTTTTCCAATCATCACCGCAATAACACCCTCAAAATCACCAGCACCGCCGCCGATGACCACCGGCCGTCTTTCAACTGCTACTGCTTTAGTTGCTACACGAGCTACTGGGTGAGATGGGACTCTTCGCCAAACCGTCAACTCATACACGAAATTATAGATGCTTTTGAAGATGGTCTGCAAATGCAAAACAAGAAAGAAAAGAGCAAAAGAGAGAGAAGGAAGAGTAGACGTAATAACGGTCCTAACTCAGATGAGTTAAAAGTCTCTGAACTGAGCTTGAGTAAGAACGAATTTACCGAGTCAAATTCAACGGTGGAGAGTGCCATTTGGCCCATTTCCGGTGATGCTGAGGATGAACAAACGGCGGAAGAAGAACTCGAAAAAGGGTCTGTTGGGGGGTTCTTGAATTTTCTTGGAGAGAGATTTTGGGGTGTATGGTCCTGAAAAAAAAGGGTTTATGTCTTACTTTTGCTTGTAGAATTCAAGTAATTTTCATTTTTTTGCAGTTCCTACGTAAAATTTCAAATATGAGTAGTTTTATATAGACTCGTTCATTAATTTCTCCAAAAATCTTCTCTATCTAGCCGTGTTTATTCAAAACTCGACACGGCTTTGCTCTGATAATTCTTACATGTTAACATTCTTCTTCTTTAACACAATCTGTTATAGACCGAGAACTCGACGACCCCAAATCGAGGTTTTTGACCGAATGATTATGGGTAATGGCGTTATGTTTTGTGATTTTGCTTAAATTGATCAATCAACTGTTATCCTCCCCTTTATTGCACTTTATCTTCTGCCATATGCAAACAAATGTACCTTTGTCTATTCTCTTGTTTTCACTCCGACATGATTATAGACCTTTTCGAAATATCCTTTGCTGCCCTGTCCAATTCACTTGAATTGTCTGTTCGTAGACATATGCCTTGGGGTCCAATTCATTAATGTGCTTCGAGTTTTGATCGACAAACTATACGAATGTTTGATTGAGCTTAAAATTTATTAAACTATTATCGAATAAAGTCTAAAGTCGGCTTTTAAACCCGGCCAAAAAAAGTCCCTCTTGGATAGGTACGCCATTTTTGTTCCAAGTAGGTTTGGTGTTTACAGTTAGCCAAATATGACATAGTTTAAGAAAAATTGACACTCGCAACAACCCAACCATCTTATGCAAAATATTTTGTATTAGTGAGACGTGGGCATATGTCTTTATTAGTAGGTAGGTGGTACGAGATTCTAAACCACAAAATTTTTAACAAATAGATGATGATGAGATTCGAACTAAAATTTCGTAGATAATGGGTCTGATGGTTGGGTGACCTTGGACCCAGAATGGGCTGAGCCATTACTACACATTGGGCTTGGTTTGATTAAGATTTGTGGGCCGGTTCATCCAGAGTTGGGACATAACCGAGCTAGATAAGTGAAATGATCGGGATGCTAAATCTAATAGAAGTGGAGAAGAAAATATACACAAGTATTTCAAATGTCCATTCATAAATTCTATCTGGTTCTACTCAATACAGACAGCCTGAACTAATTGAAATAGTATCATATATCAGATAACTACGAAGACATTGACTATATAAAAATTTGAATTGGCCAGTCTAAGAGGTAACAACAAAAAATACAATACAGTGCAACGCAAGCTTGTATAAAGGAAGACTGTTAGGCATGTACAGGTATCGATACGCAACCTTTTAAGCGTTCAAGAATGGCCTTTCGGGTCACTAGCCCCGAATGGAGAGTAAGCGGGAGTCCTTCCTTGACACACTCATCGTATTTTTCCAAAGCGGACACGATGTCACTAAAATCTGGCCGCTTTGAGGGGTTTGCTGCCCAACAACGCTTTATAAGATGCGCGAGCGCAGGTTGACAACTGGCTGGCAATGGAGGTCGCTCGTTCTGCAGAAAATGTAACAAATATCTCACACGACTTTCAACAATTTGATCGAGCAGAGCGTGTTTAAATTCCATAAGCAAATGACCTTAAATTCGACTAGATTACATGTTAGTACAAAGAGTGTGCATATGAGATCTTGATTTGTAGAAATAGGGAATGAACTTCGGGGCACTGGTGTACTTTATGTTCGATTGACTATGATAATGCAGCCAAGTCCTCAAAACTCCTAGTTTTGATACAAGTGGATGCTCATAATACAAATAGGAAATAAATCTAACCTTATCAGCCACAGCAAATGCAGCTTGCACCGGGGTCATTCCTTGAAAAGGAAGCACGGCCGTTGTAAGTTCCCACAGCACGATCCCAAAACTATAGACATCAACTTTCCGAGTACAAGTTTTCTCCTTGATCATCTCGGGTGCCATCCAACGGTAAGTTCCCATGTTTCCTTTGGTTTTCCTGCACTGTGTTTCAAGACAAGAAGTACCGAAATCTGCAACCTTAACACGCATCTCGTCATTTAAAAGCAAGTTGTTCGATTTGAGGTCTCTATGTATCACCCCTTGTGAATGAAGATACTCCATTCCTCGTGAAATATCTAGGGCTAACCTCAGAATTGTCTCGATTGAAAGCGAGTATGGCTCTTTCTTGTTGAGATACATCCTTAAATTCCCTTGTGACATGTACTCGGTGATAATACAGTATACGGGAGGCTTCTTACACGCAGCAATAAACTGCAGAGAAAGAAGCCGTGTAAGTGAAAATAAGAAGTGCAGTGAATTTGGTAATGATCGAAATTTAACAAACACGACGACCTAGGCAAGAAATTGCTAACATTTTTCAATCTCAAATCACAAATCTAATTCACATGATATTGCTTCTTCGACCCGAAGTCAAACAGCATAACTCGTTGGATAAGGTAATGAAATTCTAACCTGCACAATGTTGGGATGATATAAACGTGAAAGAAGGGCAACTTCAGACTTGAATTGATGTTCAAGCAAAGCTTTAGTCTCTTCTTTATGAGTTGGAATTCTCACCATTTTTACGGCAACTGCTCTTTGCTTATAAATCCCTCTATAAATCCTACTGTATGCTCCAGATGCAAATTTATTGCCTACAAATAACTGAGAAAGATCAGCATTCCATTCCTCATGATCCTCAGATTCTTCCCATGTTTCGAGATTTTCTGAATCCAATATCATTGACCATGATTCCAAACTGTCAAATCTCTTCCTCTCCATATTGTTATTTTCAGAAATTAATTGGCTGTTTCTTGAAGTGGAAGGTATTGATGTTGAAGATGTTTTACTCTTCGATTTTCGCAATCGAAATGGATTAAAACATGAGGTAGCCATTGAAAATCTAAGTTTGTCAAAAGCACAGAATGATCAAAAGGTGTTGTTTTTCTTTTGAATGAGTGAATTGATTTCAAGAAGTGCATGAGCAGATTCAGAAACATGGGTTCCCATTATGGAAGAAATAAAGGTTTTCTTGCACATTTGGTCAGGTGGATTCGACATGGACGGTACTAACCAAGAAAAAAAATCTAAAATCTTGTTCATTGTTGACAAATCAATTAATCATGAAAAAACCAGGGAGTTTGGGTTTCATGTTGACAAAATATGGAAGGAAATGAAGAAAAAAATCCTCAAAAATGGAGATTTTCCAGAAAGAGTTTTGTGGGTGCTTGACTTTTTCTTATTATCATTAGGTAAAGTAGTTTTTTTAGGCAGATGAAGATGAATTCAAAGCAAAAGTTATCATGGATGTCTCGTGAAATTTTGTTTCAAAAGGATTCAAACTTTCCAATTTTCTTATGCATCAATTAATGCTAACTTGATTAAGTAGCTACAACTTCAAAAGTTAAGTGCTTTATGTTTCAGAAGACGTTACACATGGAATATTCAACATGAATTGATGCAAATAATCTTTTTATTATTATTATTTTATTTTTTATTTTTTTATCTACTGTCAAACAATAAATTTGATATAAAACAAATCTATGTCACGTCAAATTAACCCCAAGTTGAGTTGAGTTGAAACAACCACTAGTGACATAAGATGACATTAATAAATATCCACGATGGCCATTGAAGTAAGGGTTACTTGATATGCACCTTATGTAGAGCATCACATGATAGACCGTCTATCCATACAAACTGTATACCACCATGAGACTCTCTATGTTCACATAGGTCGTGTACTTCTATATAGTCGCCGACTACAATGAGGCCCCTGACCTAGAGATGGCAATTTACCCCGCCCCACCCCGACGGGTTGGCGGGGCGGGGTGGGGCGCCCCGCCTCGGGTCGCTGGGCGGGGTGAGGGTGCCCCTCCCCGCCTAAAAAAATAAATAAATAAATTTGAACATTGGTTGTTTTCATTGTTTTTTTTTGGATATTGATGTAGTTATTTTAACTATTGTTTGTTTTGGATTATAAAATTTTGAATTTGTATTTAATTGGAAATTTTTGGTTTTAAAAATAAATAAATAAATAAAATTAAATGGACATTAAACGGGGCAAGAACCCGCCCCATCCCGCCCCGCCCCGTCAAAGGCGGGGCGGGGCTTGGCGGGGCAGGGGTGCCCCGCCCCGAACCCGCCCCGTTGCCATCACTACCCTGACCCCAAACACTCCATTCACTCTTAAAATTTTGTCATAACTACTGCTCGATAGATTCAAATACTTTCAACGATCGCTACGAGCAACACGAAAAAGACATGTCACAAGCACACATCGAAAGACCTATCACAAGCAGGTACCCAAAAGACATGTCACGAGCATGTACCTAAATGACTTGTCACAAGTAGACATTCGAAAGACTTGTCGCGAACAGGCAACCAAACGACCTATCCGAGCATGCACGGTAAAGACTGCCACAAACAGGCACCTAAAAAACCCTATCGTGAGCAGGAACCTAAAAGACCTGTCATGAACAGATACCTAAAAGACACGTCACGAGCAGACACAAAAAAGACATGCCACGACCAGGCACCTAAAAGACACGTCACAAGCAGGCACCAAAAAGACATGCCACGACCAGACACTGAAAGACCTATCACTAGCAGGCACCGAAAAGATCTGTTGTGATCAGGCACTGAAAAGACCTGTTACGAGCAAGCACCGAAAAGACCTGTCACGAGTAGGCACCCAAAAAACATGTAACGAACAAGTACATGGACATGTCCCCACCAAAAGGGAATGCCATTCCTAGAATCAAAGTTCTCAACATGCTCAGGATTAATTATTTTTATGTTAAGTTCGAACCATTTGTCGAGCTCAAACCTTGTTAAAACCCGAACCTTATAGCTCGATTTTAATTATTTCATGTTTAGTTTGAACTAGTCGTTGAGCTCAAACCTTGTTAAAACCCCAACCTTAGAGCTTGGGTTTGTTTATTTCATGTTAAGCTCGAACTAGTAGTAGAGCTTAAATCTTATTAAAATTCCAGCCTTAGAGCTTGGGATTAATTATTTTATGTTAAGCTTGAACCAATCGTTGAGCTCAAGCCTTGTTGAAACACCAACCTTGGAGCTCGGGTTTAATTATTTCATGCTAAGCTCGAACCAGTCGTTGAGCTCAAACCTTGTTTAAGACCCAGACTTAGAGCTCGGTTTTAATTATTTCATGTTAAGCTCGAACTAGTCATCGAGCTCAAACCTTGTTAAAACTCGGACCTTACTACTCGTGATTAATCATTTTATGTTAGGCTCTAACCAGTCGTCGGTCTTAGTGCTAATTCATAATTACATGCTCAAGATAAAAACATGCACA
>CAIGRO010035596.1:0-11704 GCA_903798355.1 Fraxinus baroniana | reverse complement strand
GAATTGATTCTAAAATCTTCAACAATCAGAATATTAGAAAATTAGGAAATATTTTATAATTACTGAAATTATTAACAATATAGTTAAAATGACTGAGAACAAGTGGACTGGCCGTGTAGTATATGCCTCAACGTGCATTCGTAGCTTTATAAAAAAAACCTTCAAAAAAAAATTGTTACATAAAATGAAATTTTAAATCACTATCTTAAAATCATATTCTAGATCGCGTGTGTCAATCATTGTAATAAGTAGTAATTAATTTTTTGTAATCTTCACAAGAATGTAGCTAAGATAAGTGGAGTTCCGTCTATGGTTTACACATGTGATAAATGTTCTTACTTTTAGTCCATTTTCTATACATATAAATCATCGAATGCATGTTCCTTGAGGTGTGATTGTAATAAAGTTAAGAGCATACCTTTTTTTTTTTCTACCCGTCCTATGAATTCTAGCTCATCTCTAACAGTTAAATCTAAAACATGACAAAAAAATGAACACGGAATAGTATACCACCAAAGTCAGGATTAAGTTGTCTAGGTAAATTTTCAATGACTGAGGTGTTGACCAAGTTTTATCAAATGTAAAACTACAAAACTTAGATTCGTAAATTCTCGAAGAATTCATTAAAATATTAAAATATTCAACATTGCTACATTTACTGTTTACAGTCTTCCACGAGACAATATTTATTCTCTTGATTTTGAACTTATCCATCATATCACTGCACAAGTTTCCTTCACATATGGGAGAATGTCAATCAAGCTATCATGTGTGATGTATATATAGCATTATTCTAAAATATTTCCTCATTAATTCAATTACTTTAAATGTAATACTTTATGATTCATTACACTATTTATCAATGTAATGTACAATTGAAGTTACTTAATCTTTATGATTATTTCTTGATCGCAAGTCAGAAATAAATGATAAAATACCAATATATTTATTTAAATAACTTATTATTCATATCTTCTTTTTATTGTATAAAAAAATGGCATTTGAACAAAAAGGGTTTTTAGAATATGATTTGTACCTAGATTGGTGGAATCGTCTATCTCATGTGGATCACGAAAAACAATCCATTCTTCACAGACTGGAACTCCAGTCACCTTCTTTAATCTTCAGCAACTCCGACAAATATGTAGGAAAAAATGATTTGGTATTTGAATTAAGAATCTCATAGTTTTCTCACTATCAAGAACGATTCTCAAAAGAAACATGAAGGTTGAAAGCTATGAAGATGAAAGAATATTGACAACACAGTGTTTGCTTATTGTTCAACCTTGGAAAATGTCATTCTGAGACTGTTTGATATTTATAAGTAGGGTAGAAAAAAGATGGACCGAAAAAAAAGCCTTTAAAGCACGAAATAAAAATTTCTCGTATAAACCTGTCGCTTGAGCGAGGAGCCGCGACAGTCGATTGATAATGTGGCACTCGAGTGAAGGAGGGGTAACGGTCCAGCGACAATATTTCTGCTTTTGTAGTTTGAGCCAATCCTTAGCAACAGTCTAGCGAAAATTCGCGCCGTTTTCCTCATTGTTCCAAACTCGAAACCCTAAACTTATTTAACTAACTTTTAAACAAATTGCACATTACTCTTTGAACTTTTACACTATCAATTTAAATATTTTTGTTCACAGAATTTGCCAATTACAAAATCAACTAAAACCTAACAAACACCCTCTTTAGTATTATGTGACAAAACACTAACCTATGTCAAGGCAGTAATAAAATAAAAGTTACAGACTCAAAACAATGACACAGCCTAAAATCTTGAAATAGACAACTCAAATACCAGTGTAAAATGTGTGAAAAACAAGATCAAAGATAATCACAATTCAAATAGTTCAATTATAGGTGTCATTTAAGTAATTGTAACTCATATAGCATATTTTTTAGTTTTAAATCACAAGCTAAAGTAAGATACAGTATCAACGCAACTCAACATACCAAAATGAAACATTGACACCGTAAAAAATCAAAAACTTAATTTAGCGAAATCAAAGTCAAACAAATATGCATGTGTTCTCCCTTACTGCAAACTCTCAATGTGTTTAAATAGTAGGTAAATGTATCTATGTTTCACCCCCAACAACCCCTTAGACATGAAATGATATGTAAATGTATCTATATCTCACTCCAATGACCACTCAGACAAAAATTGCAAATGAACAAATGATATCAAATTTTATATATAGCAAAACGTTGATTACAACTAGATTTAGAAAAATCATACACAACATGTAAATAAAATCTAGATACAGACTCCTCCAATCGGCAAAACTATACAAAAACTGCCTATCGACTCTACTCTCCCTTTTTTCACACAATGACAAGGGGTAAGCATAAAACTATGAAGCGCCGGTAGCATCATTTGAATTTGTCCTCTCCTCGGACGCAGCATCGTCATCATAGTGACGGCATATCCAATGAAGTCCATGATGTAAGTATCCAACAACACTTCGAAGCGTAGCAAACTCGGCAGTGTGTCGATCAACGGTAGCCCGCAGTTGTATGATCTTCGCCATCATACGAGTCTGTTGTTCGATAAGCACAGCTATCGTCCCACCAGTGGAATCAAAGGATGGATGGGAATAGACGCTGAAGGAGCATACTCGGGAAGAGGGGAGAGCTAAAGCAGTGGGATGAGGAGCCGAAGAAGAAGAAGGAATATCAGTGGACTCCGGAGCAGTAGAAAAAGAAGGAAAATCAGAAGGGTCAAAGGAAATCAAGTCATCGATAGGATCAGCTGGCATAGTCGTATCAACATGTAGCTGTGCGGGCTCAGAAGAAGCATGTGACCTACACTGGATGATAGTGGTATGGACAATTGGCCGAAAAACCCGCCGCGGAATCCCTTCGGGAAAGCTAGCTCCTAAGTCTGTGACTAACCTATAGATAAGATAAGCATAAGGTAACCCAACCCGAGTCCTCATGGTATTGAATGCCTTCAAGATCTACTTGCATAGAAAAGAATACAGATCAATAGAATCGCCATGCAGCAGGGCATATAGGAACCGAACCTTCTCCATAGGCAATGAAAAGGTATGATAAATCAGTCACAAATTTGTGCACACAATGAGCAACAAAATCTGTCGATCAGTGGGTAAAGATCCAGTGCGCATCGCACTGGGCCACCCTCCACCAGTGTGTTAACACCGTAGAACGGACTAATGTATCTGATGGAAGAAAATCAGGAGTCAAACAGGGAAAGAGAGGGTGGACGACTCTCGAAATATGAATCATGCTTGAAATGACATCCGGAGTAATCCAACCCGACCCTGAAGAAAAACATGAAAAGATGAGCCACTAACAACATGGATATTAGCGTAAAACTCCTGAACTAACAAACTAGGAGGGGACGTCAACTTAACTAAAAGTGGATCCCATCCCCGAGAAGTGAAGATAGTATGCGATGCAGAGAGATCTGTGACCTAAAAACATCCTGGCCCATAGCAAAAATGAACCTAGTTCGACTAAACGAAGTTGAAGCACTAGGAGTAGATGGAGAGTGAGTGCTCACTTGGGCAGCACTGAAAGAATTGAATCACAAACTCATTAAAACTTTGATAAAAGACAAATGAACTCATGATATGCATGGCATGCATGAATGCACGCAAAATGAGGCAAGTATGTGAACATGCAATGTGTCATAAAGGGAATGCATGACGACATGCAATGATGCCTAGACATAGGTGACGTGAAAACATGACACGAGCCGCGATGCCTAGAGGCAGGGACATGACGTCATGACAGAGGGACATGATGTCCCCATGTGATGTCAAACCAATCACCACCAAGCACAATAAACACATAAGGACACCCCTAATAAAAAACCCGACATTAATAAACGACCACCTATCCCAACCTTAATAAACCAAA
This sequence comes from Fraxinus baroniana, assembly GCA_903798355.1. Taxonomy (NCBI): domain Eukaryota; kingdom Viridiplantae; phylum Streptophyta; class Magnoliopsida; order Lamiales; family Oleaceae; genus Fraxinus; species Fraxinus baroniana. The sequence goes on along the minus strand of CAIGRO010035596.1, from coordinate 7,816 downwards.
ATTGATCAACTAACGATCAATCCCGTCATGAACGAGAAAGTTACTCCAAATCAACTATCCCAACTCTTACAACGTTAATCACCACTCATCCAACACCACATTCAACACACAATCACATCCAAGTAACCCAATGAATTATAATGCACAATGAACAATGCCAAAATTATGTCAAAGTGAACCACGGTTGGATTTTTGTTGAAAATTCATGCCAAAATGAATGATATGCATGTAAATGATTTAGAACTTATAGTGCAACATCAAAAACTAGTCAATAATGAACAAACATTGAAAAATTCAAAGAGAATAGCAAAAGAAGTGAGAAACCAAATGTTTAGAAAATTATCTTTGAAAGTCGATGTGTTGGTGAAATGACACGTTCAATGAATAATTTGAAGTGATTAACACGTGGGTAAGGCACCAATTTAGTGTGGGAAATGAGAAATGTGTAGAAATCAAATGAAAAATAGGGGAAACTATGTGAAACCCTCGAAAAAAGACCTTAAAATCCACTGTTACGGTCTGTCGCTCGAGCAACCCTAGAGCGATAAGTGAGCGAGGCAGCTTTTACTATTGTTGCTCGAGCGTGTTCCAGCGATAGGCTGACGACACACCAATAGACAGAAATAGCACAAAAAACTCAGATATTCAGAAAAATAGCATTTTTTGTAACTAAATAAAACGTTAATATAAACAACTCAAGCTCTCGACAATTCGAAAATTAAAATCAAGCATGAAATCACAAGTCGAGCATTATCAAAAAGACTTTCCTACATACGCAGTTAAGTTCAAGATGGAGTAAAGTGTATAAATGACTCATGTGTGTAGTGTGCCACTATTTTCTCGTGAAAATGATTTCAAACCTTAAATTTGTGAGAAATGACATGCAAACATCACTGTTAAATAAGTATGATACTTACTGATGAAAGTCAAACCTGAATAAATTTTAGGATGTGAAAATAGCTCAATTATATGATAAATTTTCTATTCCCCCCTTAATTTAAGCTTATGTCATTTTCTTTCGTTTTTCTCGTAAATAACATTTTATGTGCAAACTCTGTCCATTAAGCGACTAAATTGATCCTTGTAACAAGTTTTAGGCTGGTTAACCCAGGGCAGATGACCATAGGCACTAGGTTATAAGAAACCCATCGGGCTTAATTACTCGAGTCAAATAGGCTTCAAATAGAATATAAGCTGAACCAATTATATATATAACAATGCAGGAAAACTATCACGAGCTAAGGTCATCTAAATGTAGGTCAATTCATGTTTGAGGTCACCCTACTAACATGTGACTGTCATCCCAAATTTCACACATGCAGTTTAGACTCGTTCACAAAATCATAGTGTGCAGTATAGAAGTTTACATGACGACACGTATACTTAATACTTCAAGCTAAACCGAACCAAGCAATGAAAATAACAGTGCAAAACAGATAATTGCTTATTTGGTCATACATAACATGTCTAAAATCATAACAACATGTCGTTTTCCAAAAAGAAAATATTTTTGTATTTTTTCCATTTTTCAATTTTTATTTTTATTTTTTGAAAACAATGCTTAAAGCAAATAAATGCAGAAGAAATAGAAATAACAAAGAGAACAAAAATAAATAAAGGAGATGCATGCATGAATGAATGGACACACTAGACTACACATGCATGCACTTAAACACCAATTCAGGGCGAAATTTGAATGCCCTTACCATGAAGAGCACGACCATTTTCACAACCTTCGAGGCGCTTCTCTAGACCCAAACTTTCTTAGAAGCAGAAGATGATTGAGTTACCTGAGTCATCATCTCAGTTAAGTAGCTGACTTGATTGGCAAGAAATTCAACCTTACTAGTGAAATCTAGATTCTTACTTCTATTCACACGGTTATGACACCTAGGTCGAATGTGTCCCAGTGTACCACAATGGTGGCAAGTGGGAATGAACTGTGGTTCAAACTTGCTCGATGGTTGTTGCCAATAAGTAAGACGATTGACCCTACGCTGTTGGGTAGGTCTCGATCTAATGACATGCTTACCTTTGGGTTTCGGATAAGTAATCACATGGGCTTTGTTCGTGGTAGGAACGAACGTGGTCTTGGATGTACTAGCAATAACATTACGATTATGAACATAACCTAGACCATGTCTGTCACCCGCAAGCTTGTTCATCCCTAGCAGATATCCATCTTTTGCGACCACTCATGAATGATTGGAGTTGAGCATTAGATTTATCAAGATCAAAAGTTAATGATTTAACTTTAATCTCCAAGTGAAACAGCAAAACTAACACAAAAAAATAAGTGGGATACATGCATGAATGAATGGGCACAATGAACTGCACATACATGCACCTAAACACCAAATTATGGCGAAATTTTAATGCCATTACCATGAGCACGACCATTTTCACGACCTTCAAGGTCGCTCTTTTTGACCCAAACTTTCTTAGAGGCAAAATATGATTGAGTTAACCGAGTTATCATATCAGTTAAATGACTGACTTGATTGGCAAGAAAGTCAACATTACTAGTGAAATCCAGATTCTTACTTCTATTTACACGGTTACAACACTGAAATCGAAAGTGTCCTAGTGCACCAAAGTGATGGCAAGTGAGAATGAACCGTGGTTCAAACATGCTCGATGGTTGATGCCGATAAGTAAGACGATTGACCATACGCTGTTCAGTAGGTCTCGATCCTATGGCATGCTTACCTTTGGGTTTCGGGTAAGCAATCTCAGGAGCTTTGTTCGTGGTATGAATGAACATGGTCTTGGATGTACTAGATGTAGCATCACAGTTATGAACATAACGCAAACCATGCCTGTCACCCACAGACTTGTTCATCCCGAGCAGATTATCCAGCTTCTGTGAGCCACTAATGAATAATTGGAGTTAAGCATTAGATTTATCAAGATCAAAAGTTAATGATTTAACTTTAATCTCCAAGTTTTCATTAACGAGTTTCAACTCACTCACTTTCTTGATTGAGTCCTGAAGGTCGCTCGGCAATTTCTCACGTTCAAGCTCAAGCTCGTTCACCTTTTACAGAACGGCTTTATTAACCTTCTTGATTTTGAGACTCTCCTCAAACAATTCACGATAAGACTCGTGAATGTCCATCTCATCATCATATTCTTTATTAGACTGCTTACTCTCATTCTCAATCTCACGGTCGGATTCAATTGCAGCAATTGAGGTGAAGGCCATAAAATTTTATTCATCCTCACCACTAGATACCTCATTCAGAGAACTGGAATCCGACTCCTCATAACTCATGGTCACGGCTAAAGCCTTACGCATTTCCTTATTCGAGCTCCTATTCAGATTAGGGCATTCATTCATATAGTGACCGTAACCATTACACTCATGGTATTGGACAGATTGAGGTTTCTTAGCGGGAGTCCTAGAGGTGTTATTCTCACGTCTACCTCTCGAGAGTTTACTAGGGACTTCACTATTCTGTGCTTGAGGCTTTCTCCTATTCCTCATCACCTTCTAGAATTTTTTAACGAAATACACAATTTCGTCGTCCCTAAGGGTCTCAATGTCAATGGACTCGCTCTCAGCTTCTCTAATAGTGTTCGTGACGGTGGATTTAACCTTTTAAGGTCGTAAGATAGTGAGTTCGTAAGTTTGAAGTGATCCTACGAGTTTCTCAATTTTGACTGCATACAAGTCCTTACTCTTTTCTATCGCAATAACCTTGGGTCTGAACCTCTCGGGGAGTAATATAAGGACTTTTTTAACAATTTTTGACTCAAGGATCCTCTCACCTAAATTAAAAATCAAATTGACTGTGTCATTCAGTTTAGCATAGAAACTGTCAAATGTCTCATCATCCGCCATCCTTTTCTCTTCAAACCTAGTGGTTAACATCTGCAGTTTGGAGTTTTTAATAGTTCTAGTTCCTTCATGCGTGGTTTCTAAAATATCCCAAACTTTCTTAACAGTTTCGTACATCGGTACATGCCAAAACTATTCGGCAGACACAGCCACAAACAAGGCATGTAGGCCCTTACTGTTCCAATTACACTCATCAAGATTCATTTTCGACCAGAGGGAGATATCAGTGTGTGTGACAACCCCATCAACGTTTACTAAAGGTCGAGCCCACCCATTTTGAATGCTAATCTAAATACGTTCGTCCAAAGCCTTAAGAAAAGCTCTCATTCGAACTTTCCAATAGACATAATTGCTTTCGTCGAAAAAAAGAGGAACAGACAAGGACTGACTCGTCTAAAATAAACAAAAAGGGTGAGGAATCGATTTAAGGCTATGCTACCAACTGAAATTTATGCAGTTCGACCATAACAACACCTAGAATGGGTGAATAGGTGTAATATACAGAATTTAAAATTTATTAACTAATTAGCAACAAGTCACCAATTAATTATCTTTAGATAATTAATCATGCACGTCAGTTTAACCTTAAGTTTAAATACCACAGATCATACAGTCAATATATATAAAGCAGTAAATGAACAACGGTATGATCATTGAGAAACCCAAATGGGAATAACTCCAGGCACTTTACAGTCAATCTACTATAAATGATTCTTTACTTACAGTCTACCAGACTAGACGATGATAAGAACTATCTGATCTCCTGACTGCAATTCTGACAGCTCTCCTGCACCAATTTCAGTTGCAATAACCAATGTTTTCCTGGAACCCCGATATCCTGCAATAGCCCCTAACTTGGTGGAATCGCTTATCTCCTGTGGATCACGAAGAACAACCCGTTCTTCGCAGACTAGAACTTCAGTCACCTTTATTGATCTTCAGCAACTCCAACAGATATGTGAGAAGAAGTGATTTGGTATTTGGATTAAGAATCTGATTTTTTTTCACTACCAAGAACGATTCTCAAATGAACATGAAAGTTGAAAGCTATGAAGATGAAAGAATATTGACAGCACAGTGTTTGCTTATTGCTCAACCTTGGAAAATCTCGTTCTGAGGCTGTTTGATATTTATAGGTAGGATAGAAAAAAGACGGGCTAGGAAAAAAGCTTTTAAAATGCGAAATAAAAATTTCTCTTATAAACCTGTCACTTGAGCGAGGAGCCGCGATAGTTGAGCGACAATGTGTCGCTCAAGCGAAGGAGGGGCAATGGTATAGCGATGATATTTCTGCTTTTGTAGCTCGAGTCAACCCTCGGCAATAGTCCAGCGAGAATCCGGGTCGTTTTCCTCCTTGTTCCAAACTCGAAAGTCTAAACCTATTTAACTAACTTTTAAACAAATTGCACATTACTTCTTGAACATTTACACTCTATCAATTTAAGTCATTTTATTCACAGAATTTGCCAATTACAAAATCAACTAAAACCTAACAGGTTGTTAAGACCAGAACTAGAACGTGCACCAGGTGAACCAAATTGGAGTTGAGCCTTTAGTTTTAAACATTCATGTTTGACTGTATATCTTTCGTATTGTATATTTAGATGGATCGTGTCGATACCATTTTTGCCAAGCTAGCATCTTGTCATAGTATTTACATTGTGCTTTATGCTTTGGTTTTCCATCTACTATTATACCCTTAGCCACCAATTTGAAGTTTTCCCAACACTTAGCCATTTGTTTATTCATTTTCCATTTAATGCTTTAACCTATTGTCACTGTTTCATCTTCTTCTTCAATGTCATCCAAATCAATTCGATTCCTACTTCTATGGTCATTACACAAATCATCAAAAATCGAAATATTTATGCCACTAAAATTGTGATCTAATGGCAGAGTAATTTCTAGTGTGCTAGAAGCATCAAATATTTGGTTGAAATCACCATATTTCAACAATATGTTGTAATTCGTTTGAAACGATATATGGAAAGAAGTGGTAGAATTTGATAGAATAACTCAAACGTGTAAATTTAGAGACAATAAAGATTTATTCTGGAGATTATAATAATTGTAGATTGAGAAGATAGAGGTTTGGGGAAAAACTGATTGGAGTGGGGTTTATATACAATCTATTTGACATCCATTAAAACAAAAATTCTTTTATTTATTTTCAAACTTACAATAAAATATCCTGCACATAAATTCAAAGGGTTAATTTCACAAATGGTCACTGAAGTTACGTCAAAATCACAAAACGGTCACTGAAGTTTAAAACTTACACTAACGGTCACTGAAGTATCATCTGGTTTCAGTAATGGTCACCGAAGGATTTTTTTTTCATTTTAATTGAAACTTAATGGATCAAAATAATTGAAGCTTGAACCTTGAGGACCTAAATCACAAATTTGACAATAAAACCCTCAAAAACCATTTCTTTCAACTCAAACCTGCTATCAATTTTTCCTTTCAAAATTCAACAATGTCAATCCAAAAATTCATCTAAAACCTCAAAATTGTGAAGGGTTATCAAATTCAAACCCCATACATAAGCCCTTTTCAACAGTAGACCCAACTGAATCCTTCAAACCCTACAAGCTTAACCAAACTCTTCCAGCCCACAAATGCGATATCTCTAGCGTCAAATTCTCCAACGATGGACTCCTTCTCGTCTCTTCCTCCGCTGACAAGACCGCCCGTACCTACTCCCCCTCTGGTTGACTGGTTCCTCCACCGGCGTCCACCAAGTATTCGAAGGCTACGAAAATGGAGTTTCCGACCTCGCCGTTATCTCGTCACTGGTGCTGATGATCGGACTATTTACCTGTGGGATGTATCGTCCGAATCTCACATCAAGACTCTCACTGGACATACTAATTATGTGTTCTGTGTGGATTTTAATCCTCTGTCGAATATGCTTGCTTCGGGTTCGTATGATGAGATGGTTCGCATTTGGGATATTAAGTCTGGGAAGTGTATAAAGGTGCTTCCTGCCCACTCAGACCCGGTGATTGCGGTTTATTTTAATCGGGATGGGACGCTGATTGCTTCGAGTAGCTATGATGGGCTTTGTAGGATTTGGGATGCTTCTACTGGACATTGCATGAAGACTTTGATTGATGATGAGCATCCACCTGTTAGTTTCGTGAATCACTATTGAAAAGGGTTTATGTGTGGGGTTTGAATTTGATAACCCTTCACGGTTTCGAGGTTTTCGATGAATTTTTGGATTGACATTGTTGAATTTTGAAAGGAGAAAGAAATTGATATCAGAGTGATTTGAGTTTAAACAAATGGTTTTTGGGGGTTTTATTGTCAAATTTGCATTTTAGGTCCTTAAGGTTCAAGTTTCAACTATTTTGGTCCATTAAATTTCAATTAAAATGAAAAAGGTCCTTCAGTAACCACTACTGAAACCAGATGATATTTCAGTGACCGTTAGTGCAAGTTTTAAAGTTCAGTGATCGTTTTGTGATTTTGACGTAACTTCAGTGACCGTTTGTGAAATTAACCCTAAATTCAAAACTATTACCTACTTTTTAATCATACATTTTTCAAAAAAATCACTATTTCAAAACTCATTTTAATGGTTATCAAACAAGGGCATAAAATTAATTTGATTGTTTTTTAAAAAATTAAGATTTGACGGTTGGGCCAAAAAGTGCCTATTAGCCATGAGCCGACTCGTGATGAAAAAAGAAATGAAGTGCGGTTTATATAGGGAAAAAAAAGACTATTCTTTTTTTAAAAAAAAAAATAATAATATTTGACCGTTGGGCCAAAAGTTTAAAAGTTGCCCACGAGCCACGAGCTTATGATGAGTCATCTCGTTAAAAATAATAATAAATAAATAAATTTGACTCAGCTCAGTCCGTACTAGGGCTTTAAACAAAAACCATCAAATCGAAAAATCGAACAGAAACATCATTTTAGAAACCGTCGGTTTGGTGCCACGTGGACCCATCAACGAAATGGTTT
>CAIGRO010035567.1:0-10159 GCA_903798355.1 Fraxinus baroniana | reverse complement strand
TCAAAACCATTTTGTTGACGGGTCCACGTGACACCAAACCGACGATTTTTAAAATGCGGTTTCGGTTTGGATTTCCGGTTTTGCGGTTTTTGCTTACAGCCCTAAATTCAACTACTCCTGCATGAACACTGAACAGTATCGTAGTGTAGATATTCATCTTCATCTGCTGGGTCAAGTCTTCACCTTTAGTATCATGTTCATCTTCATCTACTGGGTCAAGCCTCCTCCACTCCCATAATAAGAATCAGGCAATCCTAACAAAACATGACAGCCTCGGCTGCTCTTTTCCTTTCCCTTCTTCTGTCCTTTCTAGCTCTCGAGGCGTGCGTACTTGTAAACATCCTTGAATGCATTACCACATGTATTCTCTTGACTTGGTCTTATTTGGAGGTATTCCGTGCTCTTAAAAGCAAGCAACAATCTCCAAAGCTTTCCTAAAGAAGCTGCCCTTGCACAAATATCAGCTAGAGTATCCAAGTGTCGTTCATCGGGTATCAAGGGTGGGGGAACTGAAGAAGAATTAGGCTCTTCTCATTCCTTTTCCATTCCACACCTCTCCTTTATTTCATTCCAGAGAAAAAGGGCTTCTCCCTGCTTTCTGGCAAATGCAATCCCGTTGGCAAGACTTTCGTACGTGGCCGCATTTGGATAGAAGCCGGTATCTTTCATCCTCTGAATTATAATTTTAGCTTCATCAAACAGTCTTTAGAATAACCTTCGCCCGACATATTCTAGGAAACTAAATCAACTTTCACTCAATGATCATTAAGCACTTCATCAAAGACTTTGTTAGCTAGCTTTGGTTGACCAGACAAGGCAAAAGCTTTCATCAAGGTGGTATAACTGGATTTTAGTAGGAGCAATACCTCTTTATCGCATCTCATTGGAGAAAGCAAGCGGCCCAGCACTGTCATTAACAAGTATACATTCATCAATCAACGTGTTATAAGAAACCACGTCAGGTTCAATCCCTACATCGCTAATCATCTCTTGTATCAACTCCTCTGCCTTATCAATCTGCAATTGCTGACAGTAACCTTTCAGGAGTAACATTATAAATAATCAAATTAGCAGGCACACGAATTCTGGCCATCTCAGCAAGCACCTGCCGTGCTTTGTCCATAGATCTAGCTTTCACGAACGCAGAAATAATTGTCATGTAAGTAACATGGTCTGGATGACCTGTTCTATTTTCTTGGTGCCTCATGGCTTCAAGCATTCTTACCATGTCAGTAACACGTCCCACTTTCTTATAACCTTTTGTTAAGGTTGTGTAAATTCTCGAGTCAGGTGCAATCCCTTCAGGTAACTCTGGAGGTTCATTCTTACTAGGATCAATCGAATTGGGAAGTAATTTCTCAAACACTTACTTTCATTTCCCAATTTCCCAGATGCACCATCTGCATACTGGTCCTCAAAATTCAACTCCCTTAGAATCTTGCAAATGTCTTTCTTCCCTTCGCTAATTGCCCGAATCATTTGCTTTGCAGTCTCCAAATTACCAAATTGACATAAGCTGCAACAAGAGAATGCAATGTTGTCATACATAAAGGTATCCCCTTTTCTATTATCCTCTCCAAAACAAACACAAGCAAATATTTCCTTTCGACTCTAGCACAGAGCTTGATCATGACGTATGTGTCAGAATCTGGCTCACATCCAAATTCTGGTATTTCGTCAGACAGTTGCATAAAATTCTTGGTGCACTAAGATTGGCACAAGCATTGAGCACATCATTGTAAGCAACTGTGTCTGACCTCGAGTCCATAACCATCTCAGAATCCGCAAATTCACAGATCCCTCTGGTCACGAATTGAATTGGGTTGTTACAGCAGTTCATGACTTAACATGGGGGAGATACCCGACTTAAGTATGGACTTGATAGTGGAGGTGGCGTAGAGGGTGTGAATGCCATTAGCGGCTGCCACCATGAGGAGGCTGAGGGAATTAACATCCTGGTGGTGGAGCTACTGCTCCTGCCGGAGGCGTTGGATGATGGACTGGGCCCTGGTTAGTCCCATGTTGGTATTTTGATAGGATAATTGTAGACCAAACAACTTAAGCAGCTGGGACAGGGGAGGTCTGCATATTGTGTGTAAACTAGCCATGCCTCTTCAGTTTTCCTTTGTTGAAGTATGAGGATTATTTGATCTCGGGAATTGGAAAACTTTCTCCTGTTGGTGGCTGTGGTGAGGAAGGTAATTCGAAATAACGGAGGTTTAGAGGTGGTGGTGGTAAAACCTAATGGAGAGTAGTTAATGGAAATGGCTAGAGGCGGATGGTGATAATAATGAGGGTGGTGGCGGTGATGGTTTAATGTGCGTGATTTATCCATTTGGGTTGATGGAGATAGCTGAAAATATGGGTTTGATCAAATTTTGAACAGGGAGGGGCTTGGAGTTGGGGAAGTGATAAGATAGATTATCAGGACGTTTGTTTGGGGGTGGAGATGGAAAGTACAACTTCATCTATATATTCTGCCCTCTTGTTTGGCATCAATGATTTGGTGGTTGCTGCACCTTTTCTTTTGCCACTGTCTTTTTTTAATTTGAAGTTCGTATTGTCCCACTTCTCTATTTTGAGTATGTTCCTCTTCATTATAGTTAACCTATTAAAACAATTTATAGAATTCTTGACAAATCCGAAATCCCACAACTAATTGATCCACAGATTAAAAAATATAGCATCTTTTTAAGCAATCATCTTAAATCAAAAGGAAGATGAACAATAACAATTAGTTGAGGTTATATCAGGGGTCGACCAGAGAAAAAAAGAAGAAGACAGATTCGCATCTCAAAGTTGGCCAGTCATCAAATAGAATGATCAATGTTTCAATCAACTATTAAACATTCATGAAAAAACCTACCATCACTAAGACATCATTTAACTGTTACGGTAACAGACCAATTTTTTGGAAGTCTATCGACTAGCAACATGCATAGTCGCATCTCAAACATCTAATATTGTTCTCTCTTTGCAAGGGAATCATATTATTCTACTTTTGACGCTGGGACAATTCACACACTCACTCTTGATGTTGATAAAGAGAGTTATTTCTATATATAACTATTTATTTAACTGAATGTGCTATTCATTGCCATCTAATCTAGTCGAGACCTTCAACTATGGTTGAGAACTGAGTGTGAATTTTTCAGTTCTCTATTGCTTCTTGTGCCAGTGTTGTCTGTGTTAGCAAAGGTTCAAATGCAAGGTTAGCCATCAACTCCATAGGTTGTCAACAAAATCTGACCAAGTTTTGGGCAAGGAGAAGTGGAAGTTGTTCAAGACATCAGCCCCCCAAAACTGTCAAGGATGCTAGATACCACATAGACGCCACAACCAAAAGTGGATCACAAAAGTACCATCAATAACAAGATGCTCTATAATATCCTTTTAACACGTCTTGACCAAAATTTCTCAAACTAGCCATAAACTCAGATACCAAATTACAAAGAAGGGAAATAAGACGACTTAAATGAAGAAAAGTTGTTGCTCTAATTGCTCCTCCCATATGATCACCTTCATGTCTTAAAATCCAAAATCACGAAACAAAAGTAAACAAAATAGATTCCAAGAGATTTCAAACACAGTAAAATCACTGGGAGGCGCCCAACCACTTTGAGAAGTTCTCAAATTCTGTGTAATCGCTATTTGAGATCATAGTCTTGTACCATGTCTTGCTAGTTGCTTTAATTGCAGAAGCCTCTTCCTGCAAATGATAGCAACCATAAAACAAATGGAGGCAAAACTTTGAGATTATTTCAAGAGAAAGCCGATCAAACAATTCCAAATCATGGTCCTTGCAGATTGGATGGTCCAAATAATATACAAAAGAAACTCCAGATTTTAATATCTTTCTCAATATCAGTACAATGTCACAGATGACATAGCAGCACAACAAAACGAAGAATATCAAAAATTGTTCGAAATTCAGAACCATTACAACACAACGAAGTGCAGTTTTTTTTTGTAAATACATGAAAAAAAAATATATAAAAGAAGAAAAGTATTTTCCTGTGTCGAAATAATATTTTGAATATGATTGTGTACAGAATTTTTCGAACTTGAATTCAACATTTCATAATGAAGATAACTGAAATTAAGAGTTTGAATTGAAATAGTACACGAACTATCTCATGATACCAACACAAAATGAAAATCAAGAACGAATCCAAATACCATAGATCGAATCTATCCATAATTTTACAGTAAGATGGTTGGTTGTTCACGGCATAACTGTACCTAAGTTCCTATATTGGGGTCATTAATCACAATATTCTATCATATCAGCATCAACAGTCAATATAGGCACTTGATTTGATTAAGGTACAATCTTCACTTGTATCTTCATTTAAGCATAATTAGCCTTAGATGATTATACCTTCGTTTTTTTACTCATACATGTGAGAATGTTTCCTTAGTAGTTGTATCCTCTTATTAAAAATAAGAGAAAAACTTTTCAATCAATTCTTTTACTAAAACTATATTTGACCTATTTACGGATATATGTTGTGGAATAGAACTTCTGATGACTAATCAGAGAACATGTGCACAATTTTTTTTTTTTAAAAAAAGGTGTAATCATTATAGTATAAACAAGGTCTAATTAAATATTGCAGCAGAAGATAATTAGAAGAATGTTCAATTGACAAAGTAATCAGTAACATCCATAACCAAATAAAAAGTAAAGACAACAGTACCTTGGTGGTTTGCTTTCTCTTCATGTCGAGCTTCTCTTGCTTAGCCTTAACAAGCTGTGCTTCAACCAAGAGTGACATCCTCCTTGCAGCCTTAGCATAGGGGTTAAGCTTCAACATGACATTTAGGTTCTTCAGTGGGTTCTTCTTCAATGGAACCCTCTTGATCTCCTTCTTGATTGGCTTCACGATAGACTACACTTCATCTGAGTTAATGATCCTAGCTAGATCAGCATTTACCATCTTGGCCCTGAAGTGGTTTGTAGGTTTGTCCGAGTCTTTAGGGTCATTTACTTTCAGTTGGTTAAGCCTTATTCATGAGGGTTTTAGTTGAGTCAAATAAATCTCATCGAGGCTGCCTGTAGCCAAAACGTGAGCTGGTTTTTAGGTTTGTTTGTTAAATTTGTAAGCTATTTAATAGCCATGTTTTATTCAATAAATTTCAAGTCATTTGCATCTAGTTTTTCTAGAGTTTGGTTGTCATTAGAATTCCAATTCTCTACAAATTGGTATCAGAGCTTGATACAGGGCCTACTCTAGACAAAGTAAGCTACGGTCTTGCTTAGAAAGAAAGAGAGACAAGAGTCAGAGATGAGTGAGGAGAAAGTTTCAGCAAAGATCCCTCATTTCGATGGTCAGCATTATGACCATTGGAGTGAGTTGATGGAGAATCTTCTGCTCGCAAAGGGTTTATGGAGTCTTGTCGGGAATGGTTTTGAAGAGCCACAAGTAGAGACAGTGTTGAACAACACACAGCAGGAGGAGCTTGAGAATGCACGCACAAAGGATCACAAGGTAAAACATTCCTTTTCAGAGCCATAGATAGAGCCATCTTTGAGCAAGTTTTGGACAGACGCACGTCCAAGATAGTTTGGGATTCTCTAAAGGGAAAGTTTGGAGGGAATGATCGCATGAAGAAGTCCTTACTCAATTCACTCAGAAGGGACTTTGAAGTGCTCGAAATGAAGAAGGCTGAAACCATTACAGAATACTTTGCCAGAGTAATGGCAGTGGCAAACAAGATGAGAAGTAATGGAGAGGATATGCCAGATTCAAAGGTGGTGGAGAAAATTCTTAGCACATTGATAGAGAGGTTCACATATGTTGTAGTGTCAATCGAAGAATCAAAGGATACAGGAGCAATGTCTATTGATGAGCTCCAAAGCTCACTGGTGGTTCATGAACAAAAGTTTAAAAGGGTGCAGTCGAGATGGAGGTGATCAAGTACTCAAAGTTGAAAGCAGTAGGGGAAGAATAAGAGGAGCTTTTCAAGGTAGAGGCCTAGGCAAAAGACGCTAAGCTTTCACTAAAGCTACTATGGAATGCTTCAAATGTCATAATTTGGGACATTTTCAGTATGAATGTCCAAAATGGAACAAGGAAGCAAACTATGCAGAGATGGATAAGGAAGAAGAGTTGCTGCTTATGGCTTATGTGGGAGAGAATGAAGCTAAAATGAATGGTGCATGGTTCTTGGACTCAGGCTGTTCTAATCACATGTGTGGTGACAAAGGTATGTTTTTTTCGAATATTGTTGAAGGTCTCAAACGCTCTGTTAAATGTGGGAATAACTCAAGAATGACAGTTGCTGGAAAAGGGTGTGTCAAACTAGTATTCAATGGCACTAACTTCACTGTACAAGATGTGTACTACGTTCTTGAGCCAAGGAACAGTCTACTAAGTGTAGGACAGCTGCATGAAAAGGGTTTAGCCATCCTTATTATGAATGGAGTGTGCAACATTTACCATCCATATAGAGGTTTGATTGCGCACACATAAATGAGTGCCAATCGTATGTTCATTATTTTAAATGGAAGTTCTAGCAACTCAAGTTCTATGACAGCAGAATGTCTTCACACCACCTCCGACCTCACCTACCTATGGCACCAAAGGTATGGCCATTTAAGTTACAAAGGCCTTAAGACGTGCAAACGAAGAAAATGGTGCATGGATTACCTCAGCTGGAAACTAAAAGTGTTACTTGCACAGATTGCTTCACTGGCAAGCAACCGAGGAATGCAATTCCAAAGAAGAGTGAATGGCGTGCTAGCAAGATCTTGGAGTTGATACACGCAGACATTTGTGGTCCAATAGAACCAATTTCAAACAGCGGGAAGAGGTATCTCTTGTGCTTTATCGATGATTTTAGTCGTAAAGGCTGGGTTTATTTATTATTTGAGAAGTCTGAAGCATTGGAGAGTTTTAAGAATTTCAAAAAATTGGTAGAGAAGGAAGTTGAATAGTTCATCAAGTGCTTGAGGACTAACCGAGGTGGAGAGTTCACTTCTCTCAATTTCAAGGTTTTTTGTGAAGAACGGGGGATAAAGAGGTAGCTTACTACAGCCTATACACCACACCAAAACGGGGTTGCCGAGGGGAAAAACAGAACGATTATGAACATGGTGAGGTGCATGCTCAATGCTAAGAATGTTCCAAAGCCTTTCTGGACCGAAGCTGTGAACTGGACCTTTTATTTACTAAATCAGTATCCCACTCTAGCTGTGAAGAACATCACACCACAAGAAGCTTGGAGCAGAATCAAGCCATCAGTTGAACATCTTCGAGTTTGGGGCTGCGTAGCACATGTTCATATTCCAGAAACAAAACAAGGTAAATTAGATGTTAAAAGTTTCCATTGTGTTATGTTAGGAGTGAGTAACGAGTCTAAGGGTTATCAATTGTTTGATCCTAAGACTAAGAGGATAATAGTAAGTAAGGATGTTATATTTGAGGAAGAGAAGAGTTGGGATTGAGGTACAAACTTTAAGGAGCAAATAGAGACAGAACTTGTTTGGGGTGACGATGATTTTAGTACGAAGGAGCAGAGAAGACAGGTTGAAGGTGAAGGGGTAGAAGTTGATAAGGAGTTTGATAGTGAGGGTGACAATGGTGACAACAATGTAGGAAGGGAAACTAGTGGTGTTAGGAATGGAGAAGGGACCAGCAATACAGCCCATAGAAAAGAAAGAGGACAACCAGTGTGGATGGGAGACTATGTGAGTGGAGAAGGCTTGAGTGAAGAAGAAGAAACAGAGGCAGCAGCTTATATGGTGGTAGGTGACTTTGAAGATCCATTTTTTTATGAAGATGCAGTTAAGGAGAAAAAATGGAGGCAGGCTATGGACAACGAAATTCAGTCTATTGAAAAGAACAAAACCTAGATTCTAACATAATTACCTAATAGTGCTTGGAAAGTTGGAGTTAAGTGGATCTATAAAACAAACGAGATGAGCATGGAGAAGTAATCAAGTATAAAGCTCGTCTTGTGGCAAAGGGGTATTCTCATAGAGAATGAGTTGACTACTCGGAAGTATTTGTGCCTTAGCCAAATTAGACATTGTCAGAACCATCATTGCTTTAGTTGTATACAAGAAATGGAGGATATTCCAACTCAATGTAAAATCTGCCTTTCTACATGGGGAGCTAAATGAAAAGGTGTATGTTGCGCAACCTAGAGGCTATGAACAGAAAAGGAATGAACATATGGTGTATCAGCTACATAAAGCCTTGTACAGCTTGAAACAAGCCCCTCGGGCTTGGTTTAGTAAAATTGAAGCATACTTCATGAAGAAAGGGTTTCAAAGATGTGCAAGCGAGCAAACATTGTTCACAAAACAGAGCAGAGAAGGCCACATGATCATTGTAGGTGTCTATGTAGATGATTTGATCTTTACTGGTGATTGTGAACATTTGTTGTTTGATTTCAAAAGGACAATGATGAAAGAGTTTGACATGACGGATATGGGAAGTGTGGGTTACTTTCTTGGCATAGAAGTGTTGCAAAAGAGTGGTGGGATATTCATCTATTAAAAGAGGTATGTACTGAGGTTTTGAAGAAGTTTGGCATGCTAGAAAGTAAGATGGTAGGCACACCAATTGTACCAGGCTCGAAGATAGAAAAAGATGGCATGGAGTTGCAGTGGATGGAACATTTTTCAAGCAGCTTGTGGCAGCCTATTCTATTTGACGTCTACTAGACCAGACTTAATGTTCATCACAAGTCTTCTACGCAGATACATGTCAAGTCCAACCGAAATGCACATGCAAGCAGCAAAAAGAGCATTGCGTTATTTGAAGGGAACTGTAGACTTTGGGATATACTACAAGCATGGGACGGATAACAAGCTCAAGGCATTCACTGATAGTGATTACGCCGGAGATGTAGAAGACAACAAAAGCACCAGTGGTTACATTTTTCTACTAAGCTTAGGAGCCATATCTTGGAGTTCAAAGAAACAACCTATTGTCACCCTATCAACTACAGAAGCAGAATTTGTGGCAGCTGCAACTAGTGCGTGTCAAGCAATCTAGTTGAAAAGGATATTGAAGCAGTTTGGTCATGAAGAAGAAGAATGTACAAGCATCATGTTTAATAACACATCAACCATCAAGCTCTCAAGAAACCCTGTTTTGCATGGCCGCAGTAAACACATTCGATTGTGGCATCATTTTCTTAGAGATTTAACTAAAGAAGGATGCATTGCTTTATTACATTGTGGCAGTACTGAACATATTGTAGACATTATGACAAAACCTCTCAAGTCTGAGGCTTTTGTTAAACACGGAAGCATGATGGGAATGTGTGAAGTTGGAAATGTAAGCTAAACAAGTTTTCACTGTGTTTAGCTTAAGAGAGAGAATGAAGTGGTCTGTAGGTTTGTCCAAGTCTTTAGGGTCATTTACTTTTAGTTGGTTAAGCCCTATTCAGAAGGGTTTTAGTTGAGTCAGATAAATCTCATTGAGGCTACTTGTAACCAAAACGTGAGCTGGTTTTTAGCTTTGTTTGTTAAAGTTGTAAGCTATTTAATAGCCATGTTTTATTCAATAAATTTCAAGTCATTTGCATCCAGTTTTTCTAGAGCTTGGTTGTCATTAGAATTCCAATTCTTTATAGGCCCTCAGCAACACATCCATTCTTCTTTTCAGATGGTTTGTCGAAAGTTTCATAAATCTCGTCCAATTTCTGAACTTGGTCCAAATGATGAACCTCCCAAGATGACCTCCAGGAGCCAATTTAAGAAGATTAAGTCGGGACACATGAGCGACCTCAACACCAGTGATATTACGGAATGCCTTCACAAGCTTTGCACCCTCAGTACCGTACACAACCAGAGGGCCTTTCCTGGAAATGTAGCGGCGGTTGCGCATTTTACCCTTTCCAGCACGAATGCCAGGACTATCCTTAGCTTTCTCAGCGTCATGATAAGCTCCAATTTGCTTAAGGATTTTAATAACAGCGTTTGTTTTCTCCAGCGCCTCAGTAGAATCAGAAACAACCAGAGGCAACTCGGGAACCTCCTCAATACGATGTCTACGGGCAATTACTGGTAAGGGCACAACAGATGCTGCATAGTGATAAGTGTATTTTCTACACTTATTTGGGGGCTTGAAAGTATAGAATTTTATTGTTTTTTTGGCAAAATATTACATAAATTGTGTTTATATTTCATCTTATAGGTAAG
>CAIGRO010035550.1:0-35421 GCA_903798355.1 Fraxinus baroniana | reverse complement strand
AAAGAGAAAAAAATCAAATCATTTTATACCGTGCTTGATTATTTTCTGAATAATAATAGCGATATACTTGTGTCTATAAAATAAAATATAGTCATAATTAATAGAGAAATTAATAAATTAGAAAATAAAATTAAAATAATAAACGATTGTTTTGATAAAAGATATATAGATAAATACAATCATAATTGACTTTCTCATTATTAGAAGAAATAAACCAATGTTATCCTATATTGGGAATAGATAACATTGACTTGACCAAAGAATAGAAGAAGGACAATTATGTCTTTTTATTAGAAGGATGTCAACTAAAATGGTATTGTAGCATGGTTGAACATTCATTGCCCACTTTCAACCCTACCCCTCTACCCAGCCGCAATACACGAACTAGCACACTCATCTAATTACAAATTATAGACACGTATAAATACACTTAACTGGAATTTAACATACATGATAACTTATTCTAAAATACTTTATAAATATTGTTATAAAAGTAATATTTGATACAAATTTATTGTGAAAATTTAATGAGTTTCAAACGAACGAACGCAAGAAAATAAAACTTATAATTGAAATTTAAAAGAAGAATATTGTACTCTTAAAGCTCTACTCCTATAATTCAATTTTTTATTATGTAATAATGAAATACTACAAATAAGCAACATTTTTATACTACATTTGATACATAAGATATAATTGCTAATACATGAATTTAAATACTCATTAAAATTTCTAGATACATGAAAAACAAAAATTCATTAAGTCAAGATTTTTTTAGTTTAGATTAATGTGAATATTTATTAATTGAGAATTAATAAGAATTTTGTAGTATTTATCACATATTGAAAAATAAAAAGTAAGATATTATTGAAATAATTGAATTGTAGTGGAATTAAAATCGTCCTAAAAATGATTCTCACTTGATTTAATAATTTATATAAGGCAGTTATATTGAAATCACAATTTTTATTTGTTACACCATATTTTAATTGCAATTAAACTCCTTAGTCTTTGCCGATGGTATAAATTATTTCCTTGATTTTTTTTTCCCGGTTGAATTCTTATTTTCAACCTTCACTTAATTAGTACGTCCTCTTCTTGATAATGATTCATTTCAAGATATTATATTTTCACTTTTTGAAATGAAGGAAAAATATTTTTTCTCACTTCTTATTATTTAATGGTTATAATTATGATGAAAAATAAGTTATTTTACGTCATTTCTGGATATAAAACTGTTATCAAATATAAAACGGGTTAACTAATGAAAGATTTGGGAATAAAAATGATATGAAAAATTGTTAGAAACACAAGTGTTATAATAAATAAAGATTAAGAATCTTAAGTGCTATTAAAATATGGTGCAACAATTAAAAAATATAGTATGAATATAATTACTCTTTAATATATTATAGATATTGGTTAAATTATGTAAACAGTTCATTAATCAATTCAAGAAGTTAACTATAGATCGTTAATTTATTATGGTTTCCACCCCTTTTTTTGTGATGTCATGATCCATATATTAAGTCGTTACAATTATTTTCAAAATACATTTTCTCATTTTATTTTTAATCACAAATTTTTTAATAAAATAATATTACATCTAAACTCAATTTTTTTTTTTTTTTTTTTTTTAATCATACCTTAACTATCAAAATGCTATTCTAAAATGCATTCTGGACGGAAAAAAAAAAAGCTCAAAATTGTCAACATGTTCTTGACATTTCCAGTGAAAAAACAAAAGCCCCACCTCAGATCTCTCCAATTCTTTGACATAAGCAAATTCAGATTCATCCTAATTCTGTTTGTAGTTACACAGTATTAACTCATGTCTCCAAAATGCACTTATACCTTTTGGGTTCTCAGTCTTAGCCTAGAATCGAATTCTTGATAGCTACCCTTCAGTACTGGTATGTATGTCTTGTGTATGTGTAATTTCACCTCTCTGGATTTGCCTGCAAAATCTTGTCTACTTTTTCTTGGGCTATTCTTCTATTGATTTAATCTTTGTTCAGTTTCAAACTGGAATCAATTTTCTTACTGATCTTCTCTTGGTTGTATGAATAATAAGTACCCGTGTATTGTCAAGTCATGATAGTCCTGTCCGTATTCCCAAATTCATTTGACCCTTGTCATATTCAATGATTTCGGGTTATATTTTGAGTCTTGAAATTTAATTTTTGCAGTTATAAATCCAGGTACTTAAGATTTGGTATTAGGGGTTTCTTGTATGCATGTTTGTTGTCTAAGAATAGAATTTAGTGACTTTTTTAACCAAAAATGTTAAAAGGTTTTGCAAAATTCAATTTTCTGGGGGATTTATAGTTCATATTGTGAACAGTAGAATAGCAAATTTTCATTTCATTCTTCCTATTCCTGGCTCTGAAATTCTTGAATTAGCTGTATTCTACCTGTTCATGTGATCATGGGGAATTGGAGGATACTGAAAATCACAATTATGTGTTGGTTTATTCTGTTTCTCGTACAAATCTGTATGGCTAGTGTTCAACGTATAGGGAAATTGAATCCGGGATTCAAAGGATCTCAAATGGATTGGATTGACAATGATGGGCTGATTTTAGTGTCCAACAATACGAATTTCGCCTTCGGATTCATCACTACCCAAGACGTCACTTTGTTTCTGCTTGCTGTGATTTACAAGGGTACCCCAACTGCAGTTTGGTCTGCTAATAGGGATTCTCCGGTTCAGAATTCAGACAGCTTTGTGTTTGATGATTCTGGGAATGCTTACTTACAAAGTGGGGGAGTGGAAGTTTGGTCCTCGGATACTGCTAATAAAGGAGTCTCCACATTGGAATTGCTGGACTCGGGAAATTTGATTTTGCGTGGGAGAGATGGCAGTTTAATGTGGCAGAGTTTTAACCATCCTACGGATACTCTCTTGACGAACCAGGTGTTTACTGAAGGAATGAAACTTGTAAGCAGTCCCAATTCCAATAACCTGAACTATTCCCTTGAGATTAAATCCGGGGATATGATTCTTTACGTGGGTTTCCAAACAGAACAACCATACTGGGCTATGGGAAAAGACAGTAGAAGAACGATCAATAAGGATGGTGATGGCATCGTGTCTGCAACTCTTACTGCTAATTCTTGGCGATTCTTTGACAAAAATAAAGTCTTGCTTTGGCAGTTTATATTTTCTCAAGATGCCAGATCAAATGCAACTTGGGTGGTGGTTTTGGGTGAAGACGGTTTCATCACGTTTACTCTTCTCCAAGGAGGTTCTTCTGGTCCCTCATCACTAAGAATTCCACAAGATCCGTGTAGCCTGCCTACAGCCTGTGATCCGTATTTTGTTTGTTATACTGGTAACAATTGCCAGTGTCCACCAAGCCTTCCTTCTTGCAAATTGGAGACTTTTCCATCTTGTAACAATACAAAGAATCCTGTGGAGCTTGTAAATGCAGGAGATGGTCTCAGCTATTTTGCACTTGGATATGTTCAACCATTTTCCAGAACAGATTTAAATGGTTGCAGAGACTCTTGTCTCACAAATTGCTCTTGTGGTGCTATGTTCTTTGAGAGCAGTTCGGGAAATTGCTTTTTGTTTGAGCAGATAGGAAGCTTGCAAGGATCCAATGAGGAAGGCAGTGGCTTTCTTTCGTATATCAAAGTCTCAGGAACTGGAGGTAGGGATAGAAACATGGGGGGCAGTGACAAGAAACGCTTCCCATTTGTTGTTATCATTATTATTGTCACAATATTTGTTATATTTGTTCTTCTTTACGTGGGATTTGTTTTCCACCGGAAGAGCAAAAAATTGCCCGAGTCTCCAAAAGAGAGTTCAGACGAGGATAATTTCTTGGAAGGTTTATCCGGCATGCCAATCCGGTTTAGCTACAACGATCTTCAGACTGCTACGGGTGACTTCAGTGTGAAACTAGGCCAAGGAGGGTTTGGTTCAGTTTATCAGGGAACACTCCATGACGGAACTCGACTTGCCGTCAAAAAATTGGAAGGAATTGGTCAGGGTCAGAAAGAATTTCGAGCTGAAGTTAGTATCATTGGCAGTATTCATCATCTTCATCTTGTAAGGCTCAAAGGCTTCTGTGCTGAAGGAACCCATCGGCTTCTTGCATATGAGTACATGTCAAATGGATCTTTGGATAAATGGCTTTTCGGGAAAAACAGAGGGGAACATATATTGGACTGGAATACGAGATTTAATATTGCAATCGGCACTGCCAAAGGCTTGGCTTATCTCCACGAGGATTGTGATGTAAAGATCGTTCATTGTGACATAAAACCTGAGAATGTGCTTCTTGATGACAATTTTATGGCCAAAGTCTCGGATTTTGGTCTGGCTAAGCTTATGACTAGAGAGCAGAGCCACGTTTTCACCACATTACGGGGCACAAGAGGGTACCTTGCACCCGAGTGGATCACAAACTATGCCATATCAGAAAAGAGCGACGTGTATAGCTACGGGATGGTGTTGCTTGAGATAATTGGGGGTAGAAAAAACTATGATCCTGCCAAGAGCTCGGAGAAATCCCATTTTCCGTCCTATACTTTTAAGATGATGAAAGAAGGGAAGTTGAAGGAAATTATTGATGCAAAGCTGAGAATAGATGAAGAGGACGAAAGGGTTGGTATAGCAGTAAAAGTTGCTTTGTGGTGCATACAGGATGATATGCACCTCAGACCATCGATGACAAAAGTCGTGCAAATGCTTGAACGTCTCAGTCCCGTCCCTCCACCACCAACTGCTTCACAACTTGGCTCCCGGCTCTACTCAAGTTTCTTCAAATCAATCAGTGAGGAGGGCACTTCGTCGGGGGGTCCATCTGACTGTAACAGCAATTCCCATCTATACGCAGTTCGCCTTTCAGGTCCAAGATAGCAGCTGCAGAGGAGTGATTCACGGGTCTGCGCTTTTGTCTTTGTTCTGTATAGTATCTAGATTAGTAGAAAATTTTGCAATACAAGCCATAATGAAATCATAGTTTATATTTGCACTTGTATTCTATACCCGTTAAACTATAATACAAATCATAAGGAAGTTGAATAGTTTCTGAATTGGCTGCAATCGCCAATATTCTTTTGAAATATGATACACACAGTTAGCCGATGTTTATTCCCCACATAGTGTCATTGCTTCTTCTCCGGAAAAAGTTCACGACCACTTTGGTACTTCTTTGAATTCTTAGTCTTAACTCGCTTCAGTAAGTGTATGTTTGGTACGCAGTATTTGACATTACAATCAACATTATTTTAATTTTAACTTCTTCTCCGTCTTTTATGTTGTCCAATTCACTGTACCGAACATGCCATAAATTGTTAACGAGAAACTTCTATATTTAATTGTTGTGGAGGCGTTTACTTCTTCATGTAAACAATCAAGCACTAAATATGTTTTCCGCACGAAATTATAGGCAAAATCAATTGTTTTTAAATTACAAATTGAGAAACCTTTTACATATACAACTGTTAATCTGAATGAGTTGATTGACTTTGTCTCGTAAGGAACACCTGAAAAGTGCTAATCTTTCTTTTTCATTGCTCTCTGGCATGAGGGGAGATAATTTCAACATATAGCCTACTAAGGCGTTCATGGACCTGTACTGTAACTCTAGTCTAGTCTCGGCTAGTCAGATCTTTGTTCATTCTGGTTTTTGAGTCTAGTGGGGGCAAACTAACTTGCGTAAAAAAAGGGCAGCTTAAACTAGTTTTAGCCAAAATATAGCACCGAAGAGTATGGATGCTGGTTCAGCACTGAGCCAGGGTACACAACACTAGAGGTATATCTAGTGCATTGGATGCTATAATCTAGAGACAACTTTTAGAAAGAAAAAGGGCACATGTATCAACTATGAAAGCATCTCTAAGCCACTATTTATAAAATATTTGCAAGGCATTGAAAGGGAAATTTGGCATGCACGTATATTTAGACAAGCAGATTCTTCTCCTACATAATTGCTAGTGCAAGCATTGCAATTAGTGTTCAGATTCTCCTCCTCATGGCAAGTCAACTGGTGCAACCATGATTTTAGAACTGCTACTCTGCATTACATTCCCTGATACATGGTCTTGGATTGTTCTCTTTCTGTAAATGTATTCATGAACTTTTGTATATACATCAATGCAAAATATACTTTTCCAGCAAATAATTCTTCTTTTTATGGGAGCCAAGTTGTAAACAAAAACAATTATATAAATTAATATTTCGACTTTCTAACAACTTAGCCCGTGTTTGAGCCCCATTTTTTCCCATGAAAATGTATTCTTGAACAACGATTTGACTACATTTCAACCATACATTTTTTAATAAAATAATATTGCATGCAAACTCAACTTTTTCTTGTTTTTAACCACAGTCTCCATCATAGCACTATTACAAAATGCATTTTTTGAAGAAAATGGGGCTCAAACAAACCCTTAGGGCATTGGAGGTTGGCTTTGGCATTTGTTTGATTATTATGAGATGTGAATTATCCAACTAGTGAATCTGTCGAGTTGCAAAAGTCAGAAAATGTTCTGGTATATCAAGAAAAATTATTTTTGAGCATTAACGGAGAAAATAAGTTAAATCAACTGAGTAAAAAATATAAAGAGGAGTATAAGCTAAATACAAGGTTTATAATAGTAAAACAAATATTTCATCTTCATATACATATCTTATTCTAATCAACAAGTCCTATTTTTATTTTATGTGATGTCATATGGAATTTTATTTCTAGGTATTCTATATTGTTAGACGACTACATTATTTATTATGCCTAACCCAATGGTCGCCAGCTCGAATCTCTTCAGGGCCACCGAGGTGAATATCCTATCGTAAACTTCAGGGCCCTGTGGGACTAGTTGAGGTGCGCGCAAGCTAGCCCGGACATCCACAGTTATAAAAAAAAAAAAAAAACTTATGTCTAATGTCATAATACGTTGACTTTGATGATACCCGTTAGGGATAGTAAATAGGGTGAGACGACGAAATCAACTCAATGACGAGCTCGCCCCTTGACGGGATGAGCAGACTCGTGAGCTGCTCGCCACGTATATGTGTGTTTATATATATATACTCTACTGAAATTGCATATATTTTCCCAATTTGATTGGCTGCCCTTAACACCCCAAATACTCACATGAACATAGAGAATTCTTAAAAGTATCAAAAGGAAGAAAAAAGAAAAAACCAACAAAATGAGTGATGTGAGCTATTCTTTGCTAAAAGGTTTCTTAATTCTTGTCGCTTGTTTTTGTCTTAATATTTGGTGTCCAGATCAAATCTTATCCCACAAAATATTA
The DNA here is from genome assembly GCA_903798355.1 of Fraxinus baroniana. Taxonomy (NCBI): domain Eukaryota; kingdom Viridiplantae; phylum Streptophyta; class Magnoliopsida; order Lamiales; family Oleaceae; genus Fraxinus; species Fraxinus baroniana. Next base: position 28,149 of record CAIGRO010035550.1, on the reverse strand, counting down.
AAAGGACAAAAAACCTTCTTCATTTTGGTTTTTTTTTTTTNTTTTTTTTTACGATTTCAATATTCAAATTTTATTTTGTGGTCCTCGAATAATTGTTGGACCCTGTTGGGTTTCCACATCTATTTATTTATTTAATCAAAATTTTTTTAATTTATATAATTACTTTATTTTAAAATAAATACTAAATACTCGTACTAAAGTCAAAACATTACATTTCAAGCCACCACAGAGATCGGTGCCTGGAGGCTTAAAGAGCAGTCGTAGGAAGGAAAATTTGTGAATAAACTCGCCCAGTCACACGCTAAGTGAGGTTGATTAAAGCAGACTTGAAAGTTACAATTTTTCCTCTTCTTTTTATATTTTCGAGAGTGACTATAAAAATTAGAAAGTGCAAAGTGAGAAAGATGGGAAAAGGCCCCATGGATTACATGCCATTTTCAGAAGAAGACAGTTCAAGGGGTCCTTGAAGGTGTCCCTATAGATAGGGGGTACAACCCAATGTATAGGATTGTTAACATAGGACAAAATGATGAGAGCATATGTTTCTCTCTCGTTTTCTTGTATAGGATGTGTTTGAGACACGTTATTTTTGAGAATGTGTGGTGGAAAAAGAATGAAAAGTTATTGATGTGATGAAATATATTATTTTATTGAAAAATGTGTATTTGAAAATGAATAAAATAATGAGAATGAATTTTTTAATATGTACCAAACATGGACATAGTGTATTCTTTAGACATGGCTTACATACCCAAGGACTCATACCGAATGATAGTTTATGACTGATGGTTTGTGGCGGTCAGCCATGGTCGACGATGACCACAACGCAATGATATAAGGCTTATATGGTACATCATCTTAAAACGAAATGATGACCAGAGGTTGGTGGCTGCAATCCATGATTGACGGCGATCCCAACACAATAATATAAGGCTTGTATGGTACATCATCTTAAAACATACGATAAATACAATGTTTAAAACGTATCTTTTATCGTACAACTAAATGTGCTATTAGATATTAGCTAGTTTAATGTAATTTTTTATAATACATCAAAAAGAAAATGAGTAAATTACTTGTACGGTGACAAATTATATTATTTCTAACTTTTAGCAATTATCATTTTTTGTCAAAATGTGTTTGGCATTCTTGGACTTTCTCTACCTCTTTTGACTTCTATACCAAGATCCAAGTCTAGTTGATGGTGAATTGAAACGAGTCACCCTACAGAGGATATTACACATCACTATTAGGTTATTGGACTCAGTCGTCAGTCGCCAATGACTAGTGACTATTCCTGATGTCATAAATTAGGTTACATGCTTATTGGGATCAATTTTTTTATTCGTTTGTTTTGTTAGCAAATAAAGTTTCAACCTTGTTACATTTACATTCTTCCACATGATAATATCTACATTCTTGATTTTGAACTCATCTATCACATTAGTATACAGATTTTCTCCACAAGGGGGAAATGTCGATGGTTTTTCTCCTTTTGTAAATCCAACCACAGCAGAGGTCAAGCATTTGAAACGGAACTGAAATACATACTTAATACGGGCACATGGAACCTAACTTCTGGTCAATGAATTAATAATGTATAGAAAGAAAACCCGCTAATTAGTAGTGCTATATTTCATGTGACATCTTCGTGTTTCTGGTCACCATACGTATAGCTGTATACTTCATTGATTCTTCTCCTCGCAAGTGTCTCCCCATAATCCATCCATATATGACAAATCCAATCTCTCATTTATATAACACAAAACTATCTCCTATATGTTCTTAATATGTGGGCATTAAGCCAGGGTCCCCTACCCCTCAAAGTAGGCGAGACTGGCAGAGGTGGGTTCGTTTTCTTCCTATTGAGTTAGTCTGCTTCTATTTTATTAGAGGATTTTGTTGAGATTTGGCGCATTTGAGCCCTATTTCTGCAAGGAACCAATTACTATTTTAATTTTTTTTTTTTTTTTTTCCTTTTTGTCCTCAAACCACCACGTAGCCAGATTGAAATTATGAAACTAATTAAGGGATGTGCTAATCTCTCGAAGCATGCAATAGCAAACAACCTATCGGTTGTCATTTTGGTGGGGGATTAAAATTAGATTTTTAATAGATTTTGATCAAAATTGATAAAATGTGTGATTTAACGTTAATTGTTGACTTTAATTTGAATTAAAATCTAAATTTTAATTTTTATCAAACAAGGACTTAGCATGCAAGAACGTCTATAACTGTAATAAAGTGTCAATCTCTCAATACAATTTTCAAGATTTTAAAGAAAATTTTAGGATAAATCAATTTTACTGTCCCGGCCTCTGACCTTCAATTATTTTTTTCATAAAAAATCCATTAAAAGCTATTTAACATACTTTATTGACTAAAAAGCAATTATAAATATAAGGTGCGAAAGTGATTATTTAAAATTGTTGACATACGAAAGTATGACCCAACTGAATGGCCCAAAGAATGAAGCCCAACTAGGAGATTCGAAAGATAAGCCCTAAATGGAATCATGTAAAAATCCAAGAAGTTATGTAGCAGAGACCCATAAAAAAGCCAGCTTGACGCCCAAAGACAGAGTTATGTAAAGGAGGTTCACCATTCGTCGCCCAAGATCTGAGCGAGTATAACATCATTATCGCATACGTCCAAAAGCTAGATGAGTGTAATGTCTTGTGGATCATCCAAATCAATGATTATTGAAACAGTTAACGAACAATTTTATCACAGTCCACGACCCAGGAATCTCGGTTGAAAGTAGTTAAGTGATGGAAGTAATGACAGCAGTTAAAAACAACAGTTTCTTAACAAGTCATCCACTACACAGAAAGTGTATAGTTATAGAGCGACAAGCGGTTTTCAAACGGTTCTCTTAGAAAACTGTTGGAAAATGTATAAAAGAAAAGAGAAGACATAGAAACAAAGGCCCCAATCAAACCACTCTCAAAGAGAGAATATGTATTTCGTTTCTTTTCATTTCTTGTTGTTAACTTTCAATTTCTTTGTGTGGTTGTGCCCCTTGGAGACATTTCACTTCTTGTAATCTTCATAAATAAAAACACCCTTCATTGGGACTCTGTCCGAGATGTTTGTTTCTTACATAATTGTCTGAATCTTTTAATTGTTAGCGGGACCCGACTTTTTGCGCGAAACAAAAATTACCTTTTCTTACAAATATTTTCAACAATACATTTTCAAAATTTTTTTTTATATTTTTTTTCTACTTTTTGACTATACATTCACTAGTAAAATTAATTTTACAAGCATTAAATAATTTTCTAAGCCATTTGTCCTTGTTTATGTATAGAGATACACAATGTGTGTGTGTGTCTATATATATATATATATATATATGATCTAGCTACATGTAGATCACCGTTGATATAAATATTTACATAATACGAGGCGATAGTCCATGATATTATCAATTTAAAATACAGTCAATTTTTTCGTTCAATTATTTCCCTTCAAATCATGTTCGCCACTATTTTTGGACTCTGACTTGTGTTCAACCAGCATAATTCATATACATATGGGGGGTGGGGCACATCTCGCACGTGGGGTGTTGAAGAATGTTTTGGAAGACTTGGTGCAAAACATAATGCACTGGCCACCTCTCCATGCACCCATGCAACCTCACTTCATAGATGCATCACGTGCTCTGCTCCCTCTATCACGTGTCATTTGTCACATTTTTTGGAGAACTACACATTAATTATTTTATAATATGCCTGCCTACATGAATAAGACCATTTCTTGTTTGCGGAGACAAAAAATAACATGCAATGTCTTCAAACCGTTGTAAGGATACATATAATCTATTTAAAAATCAAAGAAATTAATTAACGACTTTGAAAATAATGGTAGTTTAGACACGTGGAAGAAGAAAATGAAGTTAAAATTTGTTATCTTCTTTCTCTTCACGGTATATAAGAAGTATTTAGGTTATTGAAAAATTGTACAACACAACGGAGGCTCCAATAATATGCGAGAGAAAAAAAAATAGATATATAGAAAGGTAGCACGAGGAAAGGCAAAATAAAATAAAAATTAAATTGATATATTAAAAGTAGATAAATTTGATTTCTATAATTTTTGCAATATATTAGTTAAAGATTCAAATTTGTGTTTTAAATATTTTTTAATACTTACTAAATTTGGCATTATATAAATGTTCTGTATGTGAGCATGTTTGGTAACAATTAAAATTGAAATTATGATCGTTATTGAGTTTCATCCGTCTAATAAAAGTCAACAAGAATGACTAATTTTTCAATTTTAATCCGATTTTAATCTCTAACAAACATGCTTTGTATATGTCTAGACATATGTTGATGCTCGGGGCGGACCGAGACCATTTTTCTTGGAGGGTCAAAAGTACGAATTCAAAAATGTTTAGGTAAAAAAAAAAACTCGAGGAAAACTGAAAAATAAAATAATATAAAATAAAATTTGTTGAGTCATTTGATCCCATGTGGGTCCGCTCCTGTTGATGCTTACAAAAATTGTTTTCCAATTGTCACAAGACCGGAACACACCTTTTTATTTATAATCCATATAAGAATTATTAATGTATTGAATAATATAAAACTTACCAATAATTGAAAGATCGAACAAGCATTTTATATCGAGGTGAGGCAAATGGCTAAAGAATTGAATGTGCAATTTATTTGAGTCATGTTATTTGTACAATCCCATTAAAAACCCGTGACTTGTCAAACATCTTATCCATTTATTTAAAAAACTGCTTTTGAAATCGACGGTTAAGATTTTGACAATACATGAATTGTCAACCTAGCTGTCAACAAAGGTGGTACGAGTAAATTTATTTTAACTATTGTGTGATTCGTAAATTGTAAGCAAGACATTGCGTTAAAAGCAACCTATTTAAAAAGAACTCTAAAAGAAGGTGTGGCTTAATTCTTGCAACACAATTTGTTGATGCTAAGAAATAATTAAGTATTGATATGACACGTTGAAGTGAAGTCCTAATTGTATTTCTCCTGCTTGCCTTCCTCATCTCGTCCCCTCTTTTGGCTTTGCTAATTGACGACTTTTATTTTTAATGTAGAAGTACTCGACCTTTCAACTTATTTTGTAATAAGATTTGTATTTCTTTTCTATTAGGCAGTTCATTTTAAATTCAAGAGCTCAAGATTATATTGTTTTCATTGTAACTCATACATTGAAACAACTATTTATTGAACGTCTTTTATTGTACTTAAAAGTTACTTTTTAAAAGACAAGTTAACATTTACTCTTTTGAGTAAATAAATTCTGTTAGTAGAAAATTAATTGAAAATCAATTAATTGAAAATCACGATAAGTCAAATAAGGAACTTATAGTAGGTTTGATCTAATTATAAAAAAGGTAATTAAAAAAAAATAGTTTCCATTTGGTTCAATTAAAAAATTAATTAAAATTTAAATTGAAGTCAACAATTAATTTTAAACATACGTTTAATAAAATTCAGAACTTTTGAACAATATATTCCATCAACTTTTATCAAAAATCTCTTAAAAATCTGATTTTTATTTAAACCAAACGTAATGTTATATTTTTAGGATAATGCTCCGCGAACAGGCTGTTGAATAGGATGGGGTGACAGGGTAAGGTGGTAACATCTGACTAATTTTTTTTTTTTTTCAAATTGTTCAATCAAACAATGACACGTGTTCCTACTATTTCTAAATCTGTCATCGAACCTATCACTGTGATTCATATTTTTATTGATTTTGTTATATGTACATTAGAGTTGACATCCTGATGTACAATTTCCTCAAAATAGGAAGGATTACGATTTTTATTTTTTTTATTTTATTAAAGGTCGATTGCACAAATAGCAAAAGTGCAAAACCCTATTTTTATACCCCTTTCTCTTACGAGAGAGAGAGTGACGTGGAAGGGATTTGAATAGTGATGGTCACACAATACCACCAGAAACAAACAGACCTAGCCTCTCTATTCCTACTTCCTATTCTGATTTTGACACGAGACAGGATTTCAATTTCAAGAAGAAAGGAAGAGAAAATTAACAGGACCTCAAAGAAAGAGAGAGATAAAAAAAAAAAAAAAACAACTTCCAGATCCGAAAATCGTTTCAAAATTAAAAGTTCAAACACCAGTCCAGAACCACTCAAGAATCTACCTGATCTTTTCAATCCTCTTGCTGATTAATGGCCCTTTGATTTCTCCTTCTAGATTCTGTTCTGGGTGAGTCTTTTTAAGTGTTGAAAAGCATTTCTGTTCATCATTTCATCATTACTATATTTACCTGGGGATGTGTGCATTTATTTCATATTTGGGATAGTATTGAGTCATTGTGAACTGGAAATGGATTTTCTGATTTATGTTTTAAGAATTGAATCTTGAAATGGGTAAAGACTGGATCTTTGGGGTGGCTTTGAAGATCTAGAGAGTATATTCTGCTATTCTGTTCCTTTTTTAATTTTTACCATTTGTTCTAGATTTTATGTTAGTGACTGGGTTATTTGAGATTATTGGTTGAAGCATTTGGTTAGTCTGTTATTTATGTATTGTTATTAGTATCAGATTTCTTTTTCATTTTGATGATTTTATGGAAAAGGATTTTGTTCGGTTTGCCAGATAGTGGATATAAATGAATCTATGTTTTTAATTCTTCTTGATGCTAAAGAAGACTTGTTTTGTGTTCTATTTAGAATTTACTGCATGCTATCTTGCTGATGAGGGTTTAAGTTATGTTTCCTATGATGTAAGATTATAATATGCTGCTTCTGGCGTGGCTTGTTCCATATATGCTCTCATTTTACCTAATTAATTTTCAGTACACGTTGAAATGAAGGACACGATTGCTACTGGCGCCCGTTAAAATTTTCATTTTCATTCTTCTACTCATTTTCAACCACACATTTTTCAATAAAATAATATTTTCTATCACATCAATAATTTTTCTTCTTTTTTAACTACTTCATCAATTTACTATTTCAGAATACATTCTTCCAAAATAATATGGCTCAAACACACAACATTTCTTTTACATGTGTGAGCGATACTACTTTTAAGAAATGAAGGACCATTTGATATTTTTCTAGTATATATAAAAGATTCATTTAGTTGAGGTACATTCTGTTATTGTCTAAGGCTTGTGGCACGTGGGTGCATGGTTTAAAAAGGCGGTAGTGAGGCTCGCTTTGATGTTTCCTCACTGTGAAGCGCATGTAGTATGCCTCGAGGCGATATTTTTGAGGCTAAAAATATGAGACTCACGTCTCTAATTTAAAATTTGATTTTTTAGTTGTATGAAAAGAAATAAAAAATGACCCTTCTTAAAAAAGAAAAGGATTCATTTAAAAAGGCATTTTAGGCCCAAATAAAACAATAAAATATCTAGAACACTAAACGGCAACCAGAAATTAGAGGACAAAAAAGGTACAAATTCAACAGAAATTCAAAAGTCAGAATTCAAGAAGAGTGTCGTCTTCTTCATCAGTTCATCATGTATGTTTTTCCTCTTTTCTTTTTCGTCTTCTTCTTCTTCTTCTTAGGGTTCAGTAAATTTTGCATGCAATTAGTTGCTTCATATACACATCTGGAAATTATAAATTTTATAAATGTTTTGATTTATATAATTAACACACATGATTTCATCCAACATTTGTATAAACTCTAAAACTCATGTATCCATACTATATGCTCCAACTTTGATTTTTTTGTATTTTTGTATTATTTTATAATTCTTTTATGTAAATCTCGCATGCAATTAGTTGCTTCATATACACATCTGGAAATTATAAATTTTATAAATGTTTTGATTTATATAATTAACACACATGATTTCATCCAACATTTGTATAAACTTCAAAACTCATGTATCCATACTATATGCTCCAACTTTGATTTTTTTGTATTCTTTTATAATTATTTTGCTTATTTTTTTTGTTTTTTGCGAGGCTTATGCCTCAATCCGCCTCAAGGCTTATGCTTCGCCTCATAAAAAAAAATCGCCTCAGTACTTAGTTTCGCCTTTTTAAACTTTGCTTGGGTGTTTACAAATTTTTTAGGTGCTAGAGCGAAATGGATGCCAATAATACTATATCTGATTCTGCAAACGGGGTGGAGATCAGTGTTCACCAGAAACTCCCCACCTCTGGAGAAGAAGTGACTTCTGAAAAAGTGAATGGAATTCTCAATGACGGTCTTGAACTTGGTGGGTCAAGTGAGAATCCTGAAAATCTTGTGAAACCAAATGACGATGAAACCCTTGGTTCTGTACAAGATAGCACAGATGAAGCTACATTGCCACCATATGGCAATGATGTAACAATCCCCAAGGTAGGAGATTTTGAATCTTTTGCTTGGTGAAATATTTTTTACTGATTGGTTCCAAGCCATTGTATGTAATAACAAGTATTTACTTCTAGGAACATGGTGCCGAAGAATTGGGAGAGTCTAAGAAATCCAGACCACTGAAGGGCATGAACAAGACTAAGAATGGGAAGCCTTTAAATCAGAAACATTCTGCATTGACAGGAACAAACAAGAATAAGGATGGAAAAGATGGGTCAAAATGTTCTGTTGCTTCAAATGGCTCCCATGCATCAGAATCACAGTCTAAACAGACTGCTCTTAGAGCAAAAAACAGATCAAATGAGAGGCAAGCTGCTGACCAAAGCACAAAACCAGAACCTGCTAGAGATAATGCTTATAATTCTAAGGTAAAAAGTGTATGTTTCCATCTTACATAAATATTTTATTTATTTATTTCCATCTTACATAGATGTTTTATTTGTATATTATTGTTTACTATAATCTTTATTCACATTGGCTATTGTAAATATTTGCTATATTCTTGCAGCAGACTGGACATTCTGATGCAAAACTGTCTTCCACAAGTGGCACACAGCCTGAAGGAACTCTGTATGTTATATTTCACTAATAATTAAATCTTGTTTCATTCTGATAGAGCTCTACGTTTTATCTAGCTTTTGTACTATATTCTGTGTAATAGAATGCAGGAATATCTCTGGTGGAACCTTCCGATGACATTTCCAAAATCTTGTTCTTTTATTTATCTAGCATTTTCTGTATCATAATGACTTCTTTCCTCAGATGTCTGTGAACCGTAATTTCCTGGCTGCAGGGACAAGCCTAAACTGAAGTCACTCAGAAAAGGCTCCACAAATAAAGCTGAAGAAAATTCAAAGTCCTCATTGTATCCTTTTTTATCGTATAATTATACATATTATCTCCTTTTATATAAAGGTTTTCACACACACACACACACAAACACACACACACACGGCTACTTTTATGATGAAATATTGTTTAATGTTTATCCTTAAGTACTTGATAGAAGTCCTACTGCTGGAGAAGGCAAGCCCCACAGATTTGGTACTCTTCCGAGCTATAGTTTCAGTTTTAGATGTAATGAAAGGGCTGAAAAGAGAAGAGAGGTTAGCCTTTAACATCAGAAGTACTGACTATTCTGTCTTTCCCGCATGATTTGGTCCTGAGATTTTCCTTTATTTTCGAGTAGTTCTATTCGAAACTTGAGGAAAAGATCCATGCAAAGGAAGAAGAGGAGAACAATATGCAAGCCAAGACTAAGGTGAGATTTTGGCGCTGATTTCGTATTTAAAATGGTGGATATGATTTTCTTGATCTTTTCTTATTTTGCTTATAAATAGGAAACACAGGATGCCGAGATTAAAAGGTTAAGGAAAAGTCTAACATTCAAAGCCACACCAATGCCTAGCTTCTATCAGGAACCTCCACCACCGAAGGTGGAACTAAAGAAGGTACCATTTTGATTGACACACAAATTTTAAAAGCACAATCTTTTATCTATGGAATACTGTGTGGAAATATAATTACTAAACTAGAATAAGTTGTATGGTAAATGNTTTTTTGCCCCCCCCCCCCCCCCCGGGTCTCTCTATTATGTTCTCTTGGGGTCTCTCTATTATGTTCTCTTTACTTTTGAACTTGGTTGACTGGATTTGGATGTATGATATATACTGATAAAATGTTGTTGATGCCGGAACTCGGTACAATTGCATTTGGATATACAGGATGAAATCAAAAAGATCTGACTTGTTATTGAAAATTTGTTAAAAACCTTGTGCTGTTTTCAAAATAGACTAAAGAAAAAGTGCTCCCTGTTTTTAACTATCCTGTCATTTCTAGGTCCTTGGTCTCCACGCATCGGGAATGAGACTTGCACTAAATTTCATATAGCAAGACCCCTGTCATCTCACACAGATCTAATATTCTTCTAAATTGTGTGGCCTTGAGTCCAAATTTGAGTAGAACTGTTTTATTCCCAACGTTGATGTTGGAATAGTGGTGGCTTTATGCGGTACGTGCAAGGAATGACAGTTTAGTGAAATTTGTGTGGGGTTCTGTTAGTGTTGGCCCAGGCATTCCTGATTCCAATGTTGGCACAGGTGGTCATTTTATGAGTGTTCAGTGCTGATGGTGGCATATACTTTTGGTTGTGATCATGGGTGATTGTGCCAAATGGAACTGGAGGTACTGTGATGGTGGCATTTGGAGGCTGTCGGTTTGATATTTTGTGGTGCAAAGACAGTAATTTTGAATTTCAATAAATCATCAAATGCATGGTTGGTGCATAGTATTGACCAAGGCTAGACACTCTTCTTTTTCGTCTTTAATATCGTCCAATGCTGTAGAATCCTCCCTAGCAAATTTAGGATACCCCAATGGCATTAGGATGCACTAACAACCGGGCCAGTGAGAAAGGCGTGCCGTGGTAGTTAAGCTAATTATTATATGAAAATTCATGGTGAAATAATTGTTGCTATCAGAAAGAGAATGTTTAGAAAGTGTTATATGATAATGTATAGAATCAATATTGTATATTAACACTAGGAAAAGTTATGTTAATTTTCTCTCTCTACCTCTTCCTACCTCCTTCATTATAATATGAAATTACCCGTGAAGTTGGTTTCAAGCAGTAGTTAAATGTTTTACCTTTTGGTTTGACTACCTTGTATCAATATCCTACTTTGATGTATAGATACCTACAACAAGACCTAAATCTCCAAAGCTTGGTCGGAAAAAGAGTTCACCAACTGCCAATTCTGAAGAAAATGGTGGTTCCAATGCTATCCTAGGTAGGCTAAGCTTGGACGAGAAAGTGTCACAAAATAACCTTACTAAAGGACCTCTGGCCCATGTCAAGAATTCTTCACGAAAATCTCTTCCTCAGTTGCCGTCTGAGAAAACTACCTTATCTAATGAAAAGAGACGTGTTTTATCTCACAAGGCAATTGTATCCAAGGAAAAAAGTGAATTAAAGTCTCAGCTGAGCAACTTATCCCGGGAAATGAGCAAAGATGAATCTAATACACAAATACACGAGGCAGAAGTCGAACCAAACAAGAATGAACCTGTCAAAGATGACGAAACTGTTGTTGAAGCTCAAGCACAGACAAACCCTGTGGTGCAGGAATCTATTGAAGTCTGATACTAAATCGACAGCACAGAACCAGAATGTAAATCTATTAAGCTGCCTTTCATACTCGATCTGAATAAGATTCAATTTGTCCAACAATGTGGACATGAAGGACACTGCATTAAAGGTTGATGCATCATATTATACAAAGCCGCCTACAAGTTTGATAATCTGATGTACTTTTCAAGATTGATCTTTAGAACTTGGAAGATGATTACTGCAATATATGGTTACTCTTGGTCAATTTGTTGTCCTAATTTATCTTTATGTATGTTTCTGTCGCCTGATGTTGAAAAGTCGAAATTTTTGAGGAATCCTTCTATCAAATGGTTCAAGATCTAAGTGTTGGACTGTTTTGAATTTTAATTTGGTAACTGCATTGGGGTTGTATTGCTTTTGATGTTCTGAGTAAAAACAAATGGGTTTCTTTTGTTAGTTAAGCTGTAATATATTTGTTTGCATAACCCTCTTTTTTAATCTTTTTCTTCGTCATTGCAATCGTCTTACCTTGGGTTCAGACCTTTATAGAACAAGTGAATTCATATGTGATAATCAAATCTTATTAATCTTGTCTGAGGCTGCAATGAAAAGAAAAATAAGTTCTTTAATCTTTGGGACAGTTCAAATTCTTGAGATTTATTTTATTAATTTTAAGTTATTCATATTTTAAATGGAAATGGAGACTCGTGGCCCATGGTTACTCTAAACATGGACTAGCATGGACTATACCTCCGTGATCTTACTCTACTCATAGCACTCGATAGGATTCAAGCTTATGGCCTTTGTTACCAAAACAGATGTACTGATCGTTGGCAATTTTGACAAAGGTAATCTTCCCGGACCAGATTTTCTTTGTCAGCTATTTAAACGGTGAGATAGGGAGGATTTGATATTATTTCGTTAAGTCCATCTTTGTTACAGGAAATCAAGTTATTTTAGTCGGATCAATGGTTGCCCTGAATCCATTTTAGCGAGGTGAATTACGTATTTAGTCCCCGTCCTTTCATGAAAGTTATGATCGTACCGTTGATCAATTTTTGTCCTCAACCTTGAAGAAATTAGAAGACTCCATCCTACTTCACAGTTTGCATCCATTTCAGTCGTTAGGTCAAGTCAAATGAAGCACTTGCTTTTTCACCAAAGGGTAAATTCGTCGACCCAGTTCTCATATGCACATTTTGAGAAGGTTAGAAGCCTCCATTCCAATTTTGTCAAAAGATGATCACGAATCCAACTTGATCAAGGTAGAGTTCGTAGTGGGAGGAAAACTTAGGAACCCTAGTACCACTCTTACTAGGTGAAGATTTAACCTAGGAAAACGAAGCTGAGAATCACAGTTTCAGCTAATTTCTAAGACCAGGCCTCTTTGCTGCTGAGAAACTATGGCAAAGACTTTGACGAGGTATGGCTAACAAATTCAGTTACCATTGATTAAATTAACTCAGTATATTCTTTTTTCAATTTTCTCTCTCTTATCTACCTCCCAAGTGCATCATGATTGGCAACTTCAAAAACTGGGTCAACACCTCCTAGTGGACCTGTTACAGAAGATAAAATCACGGCTGTTTTATTGCAGAAGACACCAATGACCATACAGGATCTAGTTACTAAATTCAAATCTAGACTAAAGTCAGAAAGAGGTACTATACTTCTTTATATTTGTACGTACCAGCTTCTTCTGTAGAGTCATGCTGAATAGTAATAGTTGATCAGTTTAAGAAAAAATAGCGATTAGTTCTCTCTTTCTGAGATCGAGTTCCTTTCAACTTTTGGCTAATGAATTTGTTATTTTGGCAAGTTTGTGACCCCCTGCGTTCTTGTTCAAGATATGACATTGATATTTGATAGGATACTCAAATGTAATTACCCCAGTTTATTCTTACTCGCAAGAATTGTTTTGCTTAATGATAAATATCACGATTCAACAACCCACAATACTGCATATCTGAGGAGGAATTCTTCTAAGGGGAATGAGTATAATCCCGTAGATGAAGTCGTGTATTTAGAGCATGATTGGCCGATCTTAAAATCCAATTAAAATTGAAAATATAGTCGTTATTGGGTCTCATTCGTCTAATAAAAGTCAACAATAACGACTAGTTTTTCAATTTTAATCTCTACCGAACACGCCTTTAATATTAAAAACTGAAGACTTCGCCATCAATCCAGCAAATTAAATACGACTCTGATAGACAGTCGGTTGTACTATAGTGCACAAGTTAGATTACATTGTGAGGGATCTTAAGCTTATCGTGAGAGATGAAAATCTTCTGAGTTTAATTTCTCATACTATAACTAAATGGGTTTTAGTTTATAGTCGAAGAGATGTCATGCTTTCACAAGTTGCCATCCCTTAAGTTTGTAACCCACTACTCTCTACGCCACATCATATTTCAGGAGCCATAGTTCTAACTTCTAATTGCAAGCTTCTCACCTGTATGTCGAGTTAGGCATCCTTGACCGAACTCTTTTTCTTCATTCTATGTGTTTAAGAATTAAACCAATGTCAAATGTCGAAGTTGTCGTCTCCTATATTTGTGTTAGAATTGGACTAAATCACTTGTTCGAGTCTTCTAAACAAACCTCACCAAGTTGGTATACCACTAGTGTAATATTAATAGTACCAAACTAAAATGAAATATGCTATGTGTATATAAAAGTACAAATAGCATTTGACATAATTGCCAAATGGCAGCCCCCCAATTGCTGCCATTTGGGTGCTGCCATTTGGCAATTACGTGAACATTTATTTCAAATACTATGTACTCATAGCATTACTGAACTAAAATTATTTTGAATTTCTACTCGTAGGTGTCTGGACCCCCACAAGCCACGATTGTACATAGACACCTGAACTTAGCCATGAATGCGAAAAGAGAACTGTGTTTTTTTAAATTTCATTTGTAGGTAGTTAAGAGATCACATTAACGATAATGTTATTCAGTAGAGGATAAGCTATGTCATTCAAGTTGCATCTATCCGTAAATAAGGTCACATACGACTAGATAACAATTTTTTTTCCCACAAATGTATCCAATTATTTTATGATGAAGAAGTGATTTTTCAACGACAGATTCAATGTATATAGACTCATTCTAAGTTCAATGAACTTGGCCATACCAGCTAATTTACGATGTCGCGTCTCCGCATCTGCCATCCAAAGAAAATGAATTTGAAAAATTATCTAATATATATATATATATATATAGGAAAAAAAAACGCAACAATAGCCCTCAAACTTATTATTCCATTGCAAGTCTCTAATCTTTAAAATGGAGCATGTTAGTTATTAACCTTTCATAATAATCCACATTTTTTAGGAGAGGATGCATTATTTTTGATGATGTGATAGTGAATATGTGGTTGAAAAAGAAAGAAAAATTATTAATTTGATGAAAAATATTATTTTATCGAAGAATGCACGATTGAAAATGAGTAGAAGAATGAGAATGTGGCTCAAACATGGGGCATAATCAGTCATTGATGACCGAAAGCATCTAAATCTAAGTTTGTAGTTTCATAAAATTGAATGCGACGGCATATCATGATTTAGGAAAGATTTGAACAATTTCCAGCGTTGAGACTTGCTGTGTAACTATAGCGAAAACTTAAGATTAATTTGTTTATATTTTATAGATTGGATACCGACTTGCTAAGATGAAACCAAGTAGTTCCATTTTTCATATTCACATCAGCTGCATGGCCTAGCTACATTTTTTTTTAATTCATGGCTTCAATGTCCAATTGTGCCAAAAATTGTATAGTTTGATAGAAGTGTAGTTCGAAATAATTCGTACCGTTGATTTCGTGGAGTTTTTGGCAATGATTGGATCATCAAACAAATCTATGGTGTATTCTTTTTCAGTTTATTACCAGCCATTGATCCCTCCAGTGTCCCAATCCAGTTTAAATTATTTATATGTAACACACTTAACTCTTGAACTAGGTTCTATTTTCTGGCCACATTCATTGGCGTGAATCCTTAATCCTAAACGAGAATATGCCCATAACAAGTGTGTGGTCTTCACCATCACCATTTTGTTCTATACACACATCTCATTACCATAATTAAGACAGAACTATATAAGCATAAACTGCCATCAGGGTCGTCTTCACGTATTCTTTCTCAAAAGGGATAAAGCAGCCTTTAAAGATCAAAAACAATAGACAATGATGGGAATCCCTGTGAGATTCCAAAGGCTGGCGGCTGTCTTTGAAGAAGCGGCGGCGAGAAGTAAGGAGAGTGAGAGCAGCGGCAGCGAACACTCCCCGGAAAGCTCGACGGATTTGTCTGGTCTTGTGAATTCATTTCTTGAGAGAGAAGAGGGAACGACTAAAGAAAATGATCAAGAGAGAGAGGTTGAATCTGAACAGGAAAACAATTGCCCCGATTTTGAATTAATGAAAAATGATTTGGAATGTTTAATAGACTCTGATGAGAACAGCACTACAAGAAACATTCATGTAGAGGTTGAAAAGGCTTGCCGTGAGATCGGTAATAGCTCGTTGCTGGATTTTAAACGCCGTTTAATGGTTCGGTTGCGGCACAGAGGTTTTGACGCGGGTGAGTCTCCATTTTATTCAATTCAACAAAGATTATAAATTTTGTTTTGAATCTTCCTACCAAACATGCCCTTACTTCTCGAATTCTAATGAAATAGGTCTTTGCAAATCAAAGTGGGAGAAAACAGTTGGCTGCCCATCTGGGGATTACGAATACATTGACGCATATGTTTCAGGAACTCGTTTCATAATCGAAGTTTTCCTCGCTGGAGAATTCACAATAGCACGTCCAACAAGCAGTTACACCTCGCTGCTTGAAGTTTTACCATCAATATATGTTGGCAAAGTGGATCAGTTCAAGAAAGTGGTGAGATTATTGTGCAGAGCCATGAGGAAGTCATTGAAAACAAATGGCCTCCACCTGCCGCCGTGGCGGCGGCTTGCTTACCTGCAGACCAAGTGGTTTGGCTCCTACAGAAGAACCATCAATGAAATTCCAGGCCGGACGGTATCCGATTCCGATGAGGGTCTATCTCGGAAGAGATTGATCGGGTTCGTTCCCGTGCCAGTGATTTCTTACAAATGCAGGGAGGATTTAGGTAGTAGGGTTGGTGGGAGAGCAGGAAACTTGGCTGCGTAAATCTGGCCATTCAATTCAAGGCTGCCTTGAGCTATATATATATATGCACACAGTGGATTTCTCTGTCAGAATTCAAATTGCATTGGGGGTGCTAGAATAGATCGTATTTTTGTTTGCGTATATGCATTTTTAGAAATTATTGCCAGTTTGGTATAGATAAAAATTAGATTTTTAGTAGATTTTAATAAAATTGATGAAATATGTTTCATAGCGTGTAATTAAAATTAGCCTATGTTTGGCCCCTATTTTTTCAAAACTTCTTTTCAACCGCACGTTAGTCCATAAAATAATTTTACAAGTAAATTCAAAACTTATCTTTATTTTTTAACCATACATTCTCCAACAAAATATTATTGTAAAATGCATTTTAGCCCAAAAATATGGCTCAAACAAGGACTTAATTGTTGATTCTGACTCAAATTTTTATCAAAATTGTAAGCCACGCCAAACAGGGGATATTGTAAATATATAAGTGAACGTGCTCTGCTTATATTTTTGTTTCACCTTCGTCACATAATCTGAGTGGAAACAAAGGTTTTTCTAAATTGACTTTTCTTTAGAAGAGAGAGATTTTAAATTCGGTACTCTCTCATCCACAATGGGGAAGGCCAATTTGTTTGTGCATGATGTTTAAAAGAAAAATTAGGGTTAGGAATTCCAACCTTTCACAAGGTGTAGTTATGGGTCTCCATCTTTTAAAAGTTACATACCAAACATCGACTGTTGGTATAATGAGAGGGACCAAGCTTAGCTACGGAATGTTAATTTCCACATTTTTTCTTTTGTACCTTGTGATATCGCCTGTATTTTTCACAACAATGACAATCCCTCGAATTTTGTGAGTCGTTGGTTTATGGTTGAAACGTGCCTGAAAAGCTATGAACACATTATTCTATAAATGGTCAAAAAGGGTTAACAAATACTTTAATATAATAAGTGTTGACAAGATATGATTAAATGTCAAAATTGAATGTATTTTAAACAATCAAATGATAAGATGTCACGTGGCATTATGTCAAGAATTATGTTAAAACAATTATATTATTGTAACATGATTTGATTAAAAAATGTTGTGATATAGTGTGATGGGTACACACCATTGGGAAGTGCTGCAAGAAAAATAAAATTATTCTTGGTGTACACAAGCCAATCCCATGTGAGGGAAATGACACCCTTATGTACAAAAATTATGTACACCAAGCGTGGTCCAAAAAAAATGAACTATGAGAGCTGGTTAAAGGAGAAATGTTTGGGGAAATCGATGGTATTGGATTTGGACGGGTCAGAGGCGGCAAAGGTGTAGGACAATGAGGTGGATGTTGGTTATTTCACTTGGTTATT
This sequence comes from Fraxinus baroniana, assembly GCA_903798355.1. Classification (NCBI taxonomy): domain Eukaryota; kingdom Viridiplantae; phylum Streptophyta; class Magnoliopsida; order Lamiales; family Oleaceae; genus Fraxinus; species Fraxinus baroniana. The sequence continues at coordinate 10,203 of CAIGRO010035550.1, read as the reverse complement.
GTAGTTCTTTTCAATTTCTATCTGTTTTCGTTCAATATATATATATATATATATATATATATAAATGCGTTACCTATATACTTTTGGGAAGTTTTGATGCTTCTCCCACAGTGCGGTGATTGCAACTTGTACCAATTGCATTATGAGTGATGCAATTGTTATTTTTATACACTAAGATTCATAGATTATCATGAAGACATTCTCTGTTTCAAGATCAGCAGTTACCAATATTGATAATGTGAATAGAAATATAAGGAGAATATGCGAATAGAAATACCAAGGACATGCACATGTGATATGTCCAAAAGGTGAATTTCACAGTAGCCTATTCGAGCACACAAGGCCTATAAAAGAGGAGTTTCGTCATCATTCTTTAGCCACAGCAGCTTGTTCTTCGCTAAAGAAGTCGTGCCTGGATACACACCACACTGATTCAGAAAGATACTAAAGCATAGACGAATAAGAAGCAATGCTAGGGATTCTACTCAACACCACTGATATGTAAAGAAAATTATAGATAGAATTTAGCAAGTGACAAATAACACATGATTGACTGACCGGATTTTTCTAGTAAGTTGGTAGATGCCTGTAGCAGCCATTGCAACGTTCACACTAAATAGGTTCCAGTTCTTCTGCAGTTGATAATCCATGATTTCCCAGACAGAAGAAAAAATTGCAAGACATTTAACTTCGAAGAACTATGCAAGAGAATACAAGGTACAAAATATGGTATAAAGCAGAGAGGGAAATCACTTCACTGCCACATTAATAAACAGATGATACTCTCTGTTTGTCTACGTGCATTTGTGCTTTGATGCTTCTGCATATACCTATAAGTTTACATTTTATACTTGGTATTAGATCTTTTCTTCCTCAATATTGCTCAGCTCTATCATATCATTGTTACCAAACGTGCCATAAATGTCAAAACTCGGAATATAAAGAAAACATTGCAAAGACTTGTGCTTTGCATGATCATAAAACTACTACCATGTAACGTACCGTCTCCCTTACCTAGAAATAAAGTCATCAGCCCAGAGTGAGGATCACAAATTTAGAATGACAAAGGCAAGATGCCTAGAAAGACCTCTTTGCTCCATGCAGAGGTTCATCGCGCAGAAAGATGCAACGGGAAGGCATGAATTTGGTCGAGCAAGGCAATTGGAAGCGATTATAAAGGCTTAACAATAGACTACCGCTGGACAAGACACATGGGCAGAAGGAGATCAATTCAAGAATTATTTTGGAAAGATGACAAGAATTGCACCTCAATCTTATTGTCAGATATAACTTCATAGAAATTTCATACACGCCACGTTTTTTCTTCTTCCCATGGAAATTCCAGAAAAAAAAAAAAAAACACAAACATTGAGATGCACATACGTTCCAAATCATAAAGCTACTAACGTGTTGAGGGCCTGCCACATTCTTCATTTTACCCAGGCTATCCCACCAATGACAGCTTAGATGCTATACTTAATAGAAATTTCCTTCTTCTCTGTGCTTTTCCATATGGAATTGAAGAAAATACCATCGTTGTGACATGCACGATTTCCACGGTTGTAAAGTTACTAATGTGTCAAGGTCTGTACTTTTCTACTCCCCAATTTTTTACTTCCCTAAAATATCAACCTACCTTCCATTTGTAGAAACCTTGTCAGGGGATTGAAAGAGAGGTCTGGTGTCTATAAATATTAGCTTCAGACACTCTGATCTGGCAATAACAAGATCGCCCAGTAGAGCTCTTACAGCCACTCGAACATTCCAAAGTGGGCTACAGAGCATGTGGCATCTATTATAAGTTCAACTTAGATGGCTCTGGTTTGTTAGGAAACATGATTCAAGGAAGATGTCGAAATGAATTCATTACTCTTCATTAGTTCCTTCTTTGAGGTAGTCAAAAGGAGGAGGATCCACATGCAAAGGAAGCAACAAGGAAAGGTGATTGGCAAAGGAAAGGAAAAATGAAGCAGCTACTGGAAACCTTTTTTTGTAATCTCAAAATACAGATATCAACTGAGAATCATGCTTCATATTTGATGGGCTAAGAGAAAAAGAAATCAAGAATATGCAAAAGAAGTACAAATTTTAATTAAAGCAAAAGAAAATAAGCTGATTTTTTGACCAAAAATAACGGAATTAAACCTTTACTAGAAATAAGTCACTTGATTTGCCTCTATGCACTAGAGGCGAGGTTGTAAATTAGAGTCACATTGTGTAGTACTCCTGTGAAAACCTAAAATTCCATGAAGCACTGAAGACAATGAATCCCCCACCTCAAGAAAGAGAAAAATGTGAAGGAAGAAAAAATGTATGAATCTCTCTCAGCTTCCTCAAGATCAATGTTATAAAATCAAAAACTCCTTTCACAGTTCTGCTCGAGGTGACTACAGTAAGTAGGACCCCCTCAGAACATATGGAGATTTATCTGTTCTGAGCAAGATAATACACAGATATTACATGAGATGCAACTAGAAGCTAAAACATAGAGAAAAGGTTATACGTGATAATAGAGAGAGAGACATACACAATCCATTCAAATTATGATCTCCACAACATAATTATCTCATCTCAGCAACAAAATTCAGAATATTATTTAGTCCATTACAGTTTTTCATTCCAAGTTTAGGGTTTTCTCTAGTTGAAATTCTAAAGCAAGAAGCCAAAAGTACTGGATGAAGATCGAAGAAAGGGGGCTCAATATGCTAACCGGGAAGAGTGTAATATTCAGGTTTTTGGGAATAAATTGCAGTGTTATCTAATTATCTGCGTTGAAGTAGAGAAAGGCCATAGCAGTCAACTTTTTCCCAGAAGAATATGCAAAATAATGTGATGGGAATTTAGAGAACATAGGGTCATCACATAAGATATTTAAAAATTGTACTGCGCAAATATATGTACTCTATCAACAGTTGAACTTACAGGAGTAATCACAGTGCTGTAGCGTGTCCAGATAACTCCGGTGGCTGTAACAGCTGCAGTTGCATGACCATATCAATAAGCAAAATTTGGTTCTATGATCAACATAACTAAAGGGGAAATAAATAGTTTGGCCAAAAATAATATTTGAAAAAAGACCTTTGTCAATTATACTCACATATAAAAGTACAGGCTAAACACAAACAATTATTAACCCTATTTCGTGCACATGAGATAGACTCATGGATATTAAGAGCACAAAAAATCATCACATGAAGATACCTATCTGCTGTGGATACGAAACTTTCTCAGGTGGTTTAGTGGAGTCGGCAATATTGGCTATGCTAATGCCCCACTTGAATGTTGGAGCCCAGAAATGAACTATAACATAAAAGTTAATTCAAGAGTGAGATGTAAACAAAAAACGTCCAACATCAATCCAAGGATAAATAACTTCAAAAAGAATCCATATGAGATAAGATACAAAAAAAGGACTCGATTTCAACTATATGATTTACATTCAATTTCATTATAAGACTGTACATTTATTTCCAGTCTGGGATAGAATTAAACTGTGTAAATTGAAGAAAAAATAGGAAGGGGCAATATTATTTTGTAATTTATAACAGCTTAAGAATTTACAGCTAGCTTATTCTGATTGCACATTATCTAGCTTGCCAAAGTCTAACCTATTTGGAATGTAACTAGAAGGGATCTTATTCCATATACTATGAAATTTTCATGGGATAATATTTACTCTAAATGACAACCATAAGAACTTTTCGTTCCTAACAAATATATTTATGTTGAACAAAAGATCGGTCAATCAATAGAAGCCAAGTATGATCAGTAAAGAAAGTGCTTTCCTGAAATCTCAGTCTAATTTTTTTCAGTAATTGATCTGAATTGATTGACTAGAACATTTTTATTCACCGTTATAACTTCAGAAATTCATGCTAATTTGTTCATTCTTCTCTCTTTCTAACGTCCCACAATTATTTTCCAGACAACTAATTTCCAGCTCCTGGATTTAAAAATTTTAATCTAAAATTATTAAAATCCCTTAGCATCTCAAAAGAACCACAAATTTCCCAAACATTCAACAACTTTCTGAACAAAAGAAAATCTATAACTCAATCGAAAAACCAAAAATCCAATCTTTTTAATCCCGATTTTAGAATGGGGGAAAAAAAGTCCACAAAAAAAATAAAAATAGAAAAGGTCATATCCGCTGAATATTAAGATAATAAAGGAAAACTTAATATTCCAAATTTACCCAAATTCGGTTATAGTGTTTATGGCTAAATTATTGAATTGGATCTAAACCTAAGAAACTCCATTGTATGTTTGCCTAATCATCAAACGAAAATATCATATCAACCATAAAGCATATAAGCCCATATATACATGTAATAAATGGTAGAGAAAGAGCTGACTAGTTTTAGGGCCAGCTGGGTGATTCCACAGAGCTTGAAATTTCGAGGTCGCCATTAAATCTCTCTCTCTCTCTCACTCTGTATTTCTGAAGATGCAAATCTGCGTCAAAAGAATCCGTTCTAAATAATTACATTTTATTATTTCGCAATGGACCAGTAACATTTTTTAGGGCAATATTGTCTATCATAATTTTTATTAAGGACGTGTTCGATAGAAATTAAAATTGAAAAAATAGTTATTATTGTTAACTTTTATTAAACGGGTGAAACTCAATAACGTTCATATTTTTAATTTTAATTGAATTTTAAGCACGATCGACACGCCCTTAATATATTACATCGTAACTATAATTAAGCACCTTAACTTTCGTTGATGGTAGCAATTATTTTTAATTATTTTTTTTGTGGAATTCTCATTTTCAACGTTCCATTAATTAGTACATCTCGTCTTTAATAATGATTTATATAAAAATATTTTATTTTCATGCTTTGAAACGATGAAAAAAATATTTTTTCGTGCTTTATTTTTTATTTTTTTTAAATATGATAGAAAAATAAGTTATTTTATTCCATTTTAACAGACTTTTGGACATATATCTGGTATCAAATACAAAATGTATAAACTAATGAAAAATTTAAGAATTAAAATAACATGAGAAATCGTTAGAAATTGAAGTGCTATAATGAACAAAGATTAAGAACTTTAAAACATTGTTTGATTCTCATTATTTTCAAATTACATTTTACTCTTTTTTTCAATCACACAATTTTCATTAAAACTAGTTGGAGGCACGTGCAAGGCATGTGCCGTAGTATAGTTGGCTATATAATAGTGTTGACTGATTTTTAGTTATTTTTGGAGACATCACTAATTAAATTTTATTTAGCAAAACTTATTCAATAGAAAATCTTAAAGTTATAACAAAAAATAAAAAAATAAAAAAAAGTTAGAAACAAAATATTTCAAAGGAAAATTGAAAAGCATAATTTTATGTTTAATAATTCATGCAAGATAATTTTGGTTATTTAAACTTGATCGATCATATATTTATCATGGTCGTCCTTTAATCTCTTGAATGAATTTTAAATAGCTGAAAATGAATATTTGTAGTGTAAAATATCGAACCAAACGTAAAAACTGAAGAAAAATGAAATTGAGATAAACGGGTGTGAGTATGAGGGTTGAGGGTGAGGTAGAAAAGAAAAATTAACGATTATAAATTTACGTTTAATAATTTAAGATGATTTTTATATTTAAATTTAATCGACAATATATTTATTATTATCACATATTAATTAAATCGATTCAAATGGATATTCATATCGTGAAATATCGAATCAAACGGTGTAGGAAAAATAAAGTTAGAAAAATGATATTGAAATAAGGTTGAAATTGAAAAGAAATATAAACAACCACGACTTTACGTTTCACAATTAATGTAAAATATTTTTTTATATTTAAAATTTATCGACCATATATTTATCATGTCCGCACTTCAACATTTCTAAAAAAATTTAAATCTCTTAAAACGTATATTTGTAACTTAAAATTCTGAACGAAACGTTAAAAAAAATAGCTTAATTTAAGAAAAAAACTAAAGAAAAATGAAATCGAGAGAAATTAGTGTGAGTATGTGGGTTGAGGGTGAGTGGAAAAGGAAAATTAACGATTATGATTTTACGTTTAATAATTTAAGATAAAATATTGAATGAAAAAAATTGGCTTAATTTAACATAAAAATTGAAGAAAAATGAAATTGAGAGAAATTAGTGTGAGTATGGAGGTTGAGGATGGATATAAAAGAAAAATTATCGTTTATGATTTTACGTTAAATAATCTAGGATAATTTTTATATTTAAACTTAATCGACAATATATTTATTATTATCACATTGTAAGTTTTTGTAAAAAAAAAATTAAATCGATCAAAATGGATATTCATATCATGAAATATCGAATCAAATGTTGTAGGAAAAATAAAGTTCAACAAAAAAACATTGGAATGTGGTTTAGATTGAAAAGAAACATAAACAATCACGACTTTACGTTTCACAATTAATGTAAAATTATTTTTGATATTTATAATTTATCGACCACATATTTATCATGGTCGCACTTCAACATGTTCAATGAATTTTAAATCATTTAAAACGAATATTTATAACTTAAGATACTGAATCAAACATATATATAAAAAAAAGGAAGGGGGGCCTAGATGGCTAAGTCGAGCCGAGCCGAGCCGAGCTAGAAAGTCTTTGGCTTGACTCGCAGACCCCAAAAAAAAGAGAGAAAGAGAAAGGCTTAGCAGAGCTATTGGCTTATGAATGGTGCCACCACAAAGTGACTCTTTTATTAATGTAGGATATGATGTAGGATGTAGGATATGATAATATTATACGTAAACTAAAAAAATTTCTTTTTTTTTTTAACTATACATTTTTCATCAAATCACTATTACAAAATGCATTTTTGAAAAGAAAAAAAACGAAAATGAAAAAAATGGGGTGCTAACAGGCTATAAGTATAATTTAAACAATTAAACCACTTGTACGGAACTATTTCATTTGTAAAAATGTCAAAATACTCACATGAGGATGGGTCCATGTGAATAAAATATTACTATAAAAATGGGACCCACCCCCATGTGTCCGTTCTGTTATTTTTACATAATTTTTTTCTATAACAGTAGCATTGTTCTCATTTAAATGTGGTGCAAAAAAATAAAAATTTGGATGTAAATATAATGATAATTGCCCTTTCGTTGTATTAATTTGGGTAAATTACAGGTTCCGTCCCTTCACCTTGCCAAAATTATCAATCCTTTCTCCAACCTTTTTTGTCCGGTTTTTCGTTCTCAATCTTTTCAGAAATTAGCACATTTGTCCATAAGGACGGTTTTCATCCATGAGCCGATGAAAGAGGTTTGTGGATTTTAATTAACTTTTAAGGAAGGGTAAAATAGTCCTCTCTCTATTATTGTCCATTAAAGTAGTTATTTAGAAATAATAATTTAATAAAGAAGTCAATTTAACAAATATTAAAAAAACAGAGAGAAAAAACTTCTCTTTCTTTCTCACCATCTTCAACTGCACCGAAACCAAAAATGCATTTACGAATGGGGCCGGTGGCCGGTGGTCTAGAAAATTAGTCTGGCTAAATTGGGATACCTGGGTACCAAAAAATAAATAAATAAATAAAGTAGCTGACATCTTAATAAGGGCAAATGAATACTACATGCTTTGCGAATAATGTTGATCGATCTGCAAATGTTGACAATGACTCCTTGCTGCCCCTAGTTACTAAAATGTACTTTACTGTTTCTTTCTTTTATGTTCTCTTAGCAAACTAACAATAATTTATATTCTTCTATCAGCGGAGAGATAAATAGTGATAGTTGACGTGAAGAAACAATCTCCGATAACTTCTCAACGGTAAGCTAATCGATCCTTTGTGTCGAACTCTAGTCGCTTTCCCTTTTATAATGGTTCGAATCGAGAGGCTTCTCCTCCTATTCTAAAGCCTTTTTTTTTCTTTTTATATTTAATGAAATAATTTTCTAAATTTTAAGTCTACTTTTAAATGCAATTCGTAACCTGACGAGGCACATTACGTGTAGGTGGGTAGTCATATTTTCTTTCTTTCTTTAGAAACTTAAAGCAGCTTGAAGTTAAGAGTGTGTGTGTGTATACATTTTAAACTTTACTAAAATTTAGAGCTGGCCTAAACATGGGATTTTGGGATGGGTTATAATTTTTTGGAACCAATTTTATAAACTAGAATTATTTTTATTTTTATTTTTTTGGCATTTTGTGGGGGGAAAAAAAAGAAAAAAAAATAAACTATTCGATGTGCATGTGAAGTGACTTGGAAGCTTTGCTTTTGTAAGTCTCTCTCTTTAATTTAAAGCAATATAGCATTAGTAGATTGTTCTTGAAAAAGGCTAAACTTTTTGTTTGCTGCTGATTATACTACTCTTCATTTTCAAAATTAGGGTATATGCAACAACAAATGAAGCAACATATAACATATATACCAACTTAGCTCATTTGGGAGAAATCATGAAATATTTGCATATATCTTCGAGTTATAGTTTTGCCTTAGCGTAATTTTTTAGAGCTTATTTGAATTATCATTGTATGACACAGTACTTCTTTACTTTGGTAAGAGAATTTTATATGCAATTGCATGTTTGAATTGATTGTGTAGTAGCAAGCATCTCATTTAATATAATTTGTTATACTCATCTCACCTCATTAACAATTTCAGGTGAAAAATTAGCTTATTGTGCGGTGGGTCATAAATTTTGAGGTGGCGGTGGTGGATTTGAGGTGGTGTCGGGTGGGAATGGAGTGGGGTAAGGTAAAATGAAGAGTGATTGTGATCTTTTACTACTTATTTGTGACTAATAAATTATTTATGATAGTTCAACGGTGTAATTTGTGTGACTTAGTGTATGGGATTTGTGAACTATAAATTGTGTGGTAAGTGTGATCATATTTGATTATGAATGTGACCATAAATGTGATTTGTGTGACTAATAAATTATTTATGACCGTTCAACTGTGTAATTTGTATGACTTTGTAGTTAGTATATGGGATTTGTGAATTATAAATTGTGTGGTATGTAAGCATAATCATGTTTGACTATGAATGTGACCATAAATTGTGTTTGTAACGTGACTCTCACCAATAAATATAGGCCATAGTACAAAATGTGACCATTTGATTTTTGAAAGATTTTATCAAGTTTGTGAATTTTGAAAATGCATCCTGAAAGTATGGTAGTTATGGTATTATTCCCAAGTTATTTTATGTCAAAAGAATGTGGGCCTCAATTCAAATGACACAACCTAAAAATGGCATGTGACCGTGGCTTCATAATCGAGTGGCTCTTCAAGGGCTGCCAAAATTCAACTGTTACATGATAAGAAAAATCATGAGAAAATATATGAGTTAATAGTTCAGCGAGTCTATATTGAATAATTATACATTTTCATTTATACATATTTATTGAAAATTGAATTAATAAAACTTAACAATTCACAGTATAACATCATATACTAGTAGTCAATATGTGATATATTCTCATAATATTGAAAAATATCATCTCATAGTCATAATATAATTATGAGCTGAAATCAATACTAATCTCGTCACATTACAAATATACCGAGAAATCTCACAAAAATACAAGTCTGACTAAAATATGTGATTTGGTCATACGTGTGTAGACTACCGGTCGACTAAGCACTCTTGACACGAACCTCAACCCTCTCAATTAATGAAAGCGAGTTTCAAAGACTTCTAATGATCATTATAGATCGAGACCTTTCAATGAACTATATGTATACGGTTGGATCCCTTAATGCACTATTTTACATGGTCAAAACCCATCAATATAGTATAGGACATGGCCAAAACCCCTCAAAAGTATAATCACACGCACTTTTTTGATCGATTTCAATATTAGACACGTCTCACACATTCCATTTAACAAATAATCCCTTTGCGGTCTTTGTAATTCCCCAATTATCATAATGTAATAAAATTTCATTGTAACCAGATAATTTGGAAAATATTTCATAGAATCACATGTAACTTAATAGTATAATTAATTTCACATTGGGTAATTGGCGCAAAACGTTCCTACCTTTGCCTCTGTTTGTGGAAAACGTCCATACCTTTGATTTTTTTTGGCGCAAAACATCCTTTTTCCCTAATTTTAACATGAAATGACCGATATACCCCCCAATTTAAATAAAAAAAGGAAAAGAAAAGAAAAATAAAGAATAAATTACAATCTGTTCCTCAACTTTTTTAAAAATACAAATCAGTCCAAATATTTACA
>CAIGRO010035544.1:0-17223 GCA_903798355.1 Fraxinus baroniana | reverse complement strand
TTATTTTCTGAAAACGGTTTACAACTAACAGTAAGTATGTCAAACTCTAACACCAGTTCGAATAGTTATTGACGATTAACGTTAAGGAACTCATTTTCAAAATGCATCTTGTTGCTAGGATTCGAGGCATTACATTTGTATAATTGAATTTCAAGCTTATCAATATATCGTAACATAATATATGTGTCATGGAAAGATATCGAACACAAGCTAATACAGATGATTTATATCCAAACACTATTAATTTATATTCTTCATCAGAATTTACACATAGAATACCTACCTGACACCATCCAAATTCTATCTTCCATCGATTAAATTGTTAATAACTCCCCAAAGCAATAAGTTTAGTTCTCAACATTGTACATCTATTCTTCAAATAGAAACACTACAACAAAAAAATGCCTTTTGCAACGGTCAAAAAACGTTGTCAAAGATCTTTTGCAACGTTTGGACGTATGTTACAAATCGACGTGGTCGTAGAGTAGAGAGATACAACACCGTTTTTTAACCGTTGCCGAAGACTTTCGGAAACGTTCGAAAAAGGTTGCCGTAGAGGGATACGGCAACTTTGGAAAACGTTGCGGAAGAAGTTTTGGCAACGTTTAAGAAAGACAGTCTTTCGCAACGTTCATAAAACGTTGCTGTAAATCTTTTTACATTTTTTTAAATTTTAAATTTTTTTTTATTTGTATAGTGATTTACATAAATCAACCATAAAACATGATAGAAAATAACAATATCAAATAACTCTAATAATCATTATTAATTGAACTAAATCTAGATCCAAAATTTTAAAGCACCTAAAAATCCTATACATTTTCAATAAAAAAAAAAAAGAACTACCACAATTCCTAAGCAGTAAAATAACCCCACCGACCTTGAATTCACACTAGCTAAAAAACAACTCAAATCCGTGAAGCCTAGAATAAACCACCGCAAACACTATGTCTTGTGTAAATGGAGTACACTTCTTAATGCGTAGATATAACCTGCACATAAATAATAAAGCTTAAGTTTCCAATGAGAGCACATCGCACTTCTACCGGCCAGAAGGGGTTTCACAATTTCATTGAAGACAAGGACTCAAGCAAAAACAATCACCCTCTAGATGTAATTGTTCCAAAGAATAGAAGAGTAATTAACTAAACACTTTGTGAAGGAACAAATATTCACTTCACAAATGAGTCGCCAAATATAATTCCAAAACAGTAAAACATAGCAAGATTGGTATAAGCTCCTATATGCTAACAGTCACAACCTCTTGTGACACCTGAAAACCAAAAATGAAAAAAAGTGCCTCAAGTTACTAGAACTACATTTTATTTTTATATGAGAGACATGCTTGAATGATATCCATTGACGTAACTAATTAATTGTAAATCGAAACAAATATTTCTCATTGAGTTTACAATTTTTGATTTTCAGATTCTAAAAAGAATAATAGCACTAACTCTATCTTTTCAATCTACATCAAAAAACCAAGAAACCATGGATTCTCGTGCACTTGTTCTGACCATGGATATAATCCACTCATACATATCCTCAACAATATCAATTACCCATTTTTTCCATTCTTTTCAAATAATCATCATATCACGTTTGAGGCAATCCCACAATTCTCTTTCTCTAATTCAATATAAATAACCAAGGATACTTTTTCTTTCCTATATCACTCCATCAATCTCAAATTAACATCATACTTTTTCAGATATTTAGATATTTTCCTCACTAACTAAATGATAGGGCAAACATAATAGCTATGACAATGAGTTTGTCTATATTTGAACCAAACAATAGCCCAAACTAGTAAATTGTGAGTTTTGTATTAACTACAAGCATTCAGCTGAGAGTTTCATGGGAAAGCATATCTGCAGTTTCAGGCACCAGTAACGAAGTTCTAGTGTATATTTACCTTCTGAATTTCCATTCTTCAGCTGCAGGAACTTCCAATGGTGGTAATGACTCCTGCTTCCAACCAAGGAGAGCATCAAATGCATTAAAATGAATCTTAATGCCACTATTCACGTGCTTAAGAACCAAAGATCTTTCCCCAAAAATCAATAAATGTCACTCTGACTTGGGTGACTTGACCTCGAGAACCAGTCCTATCCATGATCTTCACGACAATGTCATGCTTGATCTGTGAATCCATTCTGCAAGAGTACATTTCTAACAGTTCAAATCCACATTTCAACACAGAAACAAGATAATGTTCTCAAACAGATTTAGCAAAGCTATCCACAAAAACCTATCAGGTAATAACATTGAGTTGCCTAAAATTAGCAAAAGTAATTAATTCTTCATCACGTCTATTGAATGAACAATCTGCATTCTTCTTTATTATATATGAAAAGTAGACTTGTTTCCGAAATAATGAACAAACTATAGTTGACAATTAGCATGAAGAGGAATGTATTCAACCTAAAGGAATAATTCTAGTCGTATTCACTAATTTGATTGTACTCTAGCATCTAATCTTCCAGCTAAACAATCTCCTTATGCTCATCCTGGCTTTTATTCCTATCTTGCTTAGATACAGAAAACTTAGTGCCACATATTTGTTGTGTTTAGGTACTTTTTACAGATCAGAGACACAGAAAACATAGATTCTAATCGCATGCATCTAATTAAAAACAAAAACAAATTAAAGGGCGAGTAACAAAAATATGTTGCTGCTTCTTGATTATTAAATCAAAATTTCCAAATCTTCCTCAAACAAATAAAATGGACTAGCAGCAAATAAATAAATATGGACAGTCAAAATAATATAAAAAGTTCGAGATCCTGTCTCTAGATTCAATTCTACCATGAAGAAAAAGGGACATTCTAAATTAAATGCTTACAAGAGCTGAACTAGCGATTTCTTAATTATTTGAATCGGGGATCACACTAGCATACAGAATTGCATTGTCATACAAAAACAATAAAAAGCTACTCAAAGCATACTATAAGAGAAGCGTATAAATTTCAAAAAAGAACCATCAATGACTCAAAGATTCAAAGCAACTACAATCTTTCAACAAACGAACTTATTTATGTACATTATTGTTATGGTTGAGCCAGATTCTCAACCAAATCCAACAACACAATGATAATAACTCAAAGTTGAACAGGAAATTCAGTCTCCACTATATTAATTGCAAATTACAGCAATCAATAAGGAGCAAGGGAAAATGAGAACAGACGAGAAGAAGAAGAAGTTTAGAAAGAGACTATAGAGAGGAAATTTCATACATATCAATCACCCCCACTCTCTCTTCCTCCCTACTGTTATAACAAAATGGAAATTGTTAGAAGGAAAAAAAAAAAACGTGTTTTTGGAATATTACAACTTTAACAAAATAAGGGAAAGCAAAACGACACCATATGCCGCCTATTCAAAATCAGTGACCCTTGCCTCTTCTTCCCTCCTCCTTTGTTTCCTCTCAAGGCTGCTTCTTCCCTTCTTTCTTCCCGAGACTTTCTCGGACTGTGGCTTGTCTTCATAACATCCCTCCCCCTTAAAATAACCTTGTCCCCAAGGTTCAAAAGAAGGAAATGCCGACTGAATAAAATCGGCAGATTCCCAGGTTGCATCTTCTACATTTGTCCCTTCCCATTGCACCAACCATTGAGTAATAGCTTGGTTGTTTCCTTTAATGATTCAGGTAGACAGAACCTTCCCAGGCTGTTTGTGGTCTCCCATTCCCTTTTATAACGCTGTTAATGTATGGATTGGAACTACTTTCTCCCCCAATTTTTTCTTTAGTAAAGAAAGATGAAACACAGGATGGATTTTAGCATCTGGGGTAGTTCTAATCTGTAAGCAACCTTCTCAATCCTCTGAATTACTCTGTAAGGGCCATAGTACTTTGCTGCTGATTTTTGGTTCACTCTCTTGGCTACTGTCCGCTGCGCATAAGGGTGTAGTTTGAGGTATACCCAATCATCCACTAGAAATTCCCTTTCACTTCTATGTTTGTCAGCGCATTGCTTCATCCGTGATCTTGCATGTGCCAAATTTTCTCTTAATGCCTGATCCATTTTGTGCCTTTCCTGTAAGAGTTCTTCCACTGTAGCCACCTTGAGGTGTTGATAAGGTCCAAGAGCTAATTGTGGGGGTTTAATGCCATAAAGGGCTTCAAAGGGAGTCATCTTGATAGCAGTGTGCAAAGTCATGTTGTACCACCACTCAGCGAGGCTGATCCATCTATTCCATTGCTTTGGCTGATGATAGATCATACATCTGAGGCACATTTCAAGGTATTGATTAAGCCTTTCAGTTTGTCCATCTGTCCGTGGATGATAGACTGAGCTTAGTTGTAATGTGGTTCCCATGTTTTTAAACAACTCTTGCCAAAACTCACTTGTAAAAATTTTGTCCCTGTCTGTCACGATGCTCAGCGGCATCCCATGTAATTTATAGATATTATCTAAGAATTGCCTGTCTACATGTGTTGCTGAGAAGGGGTGAGCTAGTGTAAGAAAATGACCATATTTTGTGAATCTGTCAACAACAACCAATATGACATTCCTTGCCCAAGAGGTAGGAAAACCTTCTACAAAATCCATTGATACGTGGGTCCAAGCATACTCTGGTTCTGGTAGGGGCTGCAACAACCCAGGATAGGCTACATGTTCGCCCTTACACCTTTGACAAGTCTCACATTCTGAGACTTCTTATCTGATTTCTTTAACCATACCAGGCCAGAAAAAATGATGCTTTGCTCTATGAATACTGGCTTACACTCCTAAATGCCCCCCCTTCTTGAGAGGAGTGTATGGCAGCGATCAATTTCTTCCTTATTTTCCCATTAGATCCAATATAAAACTTGGACTTATACTTGAGTAATCCATCTGTATAAGTGTAATCTGACTCAGTTTGCGCATTGAGTAGCAGTGCAGTTATTTTACTACCTGCTTCTTCATCTCCTTGGTAGCTGGTTATCACTTCTTGTATCCACACCGGTGCCACGGTAGTGATTGCCCAGCATTTAGTACTTTCTCCTTCCCTTCTAGATAGTTCATCCGCTACCTTATTATCCACCCCCTTTTTATATTGAATCTCATAACTAAGCCCCAATAGCTTCGTCAACCATTTTTGTTGCACTGGTGTGGTGATTCTTTGTTCCAGCAAGTATTTAAGGGATTGATGATCCGTCTTAATGATGAAATGATGTCCCTCTAGATAATGCCTCCACTTCTCCACTACCGTCACTAAAGCTAGTAACTCCTTCTTATAGATGGATAGGCCTAAGTTTCTACTGTTAATGCCCTTACTCAAGTAGGCGATAGATCTTTTGTACTGCATCAATACAGCTCCCATACCACCATAGCAAGCATCAATTTCAATGACAAATGTATTGAGAGGTCTGGCAAAGTCAACACTGGAGTGGTACTCATAGCTTCTTTTAGTTCCTGAAAAGCTATGCCTGCAACCTCATTCCAGTTGAAATTTCCCTTCTTTAACAAGTCAGTTAAAGGCCTTGCTATAGTCCCATATCTCCTCAAAAACTTTCTGTAGTAGCCCGTCAAACACAACAAGCCCCTCAGTTGTTTGATATTACTTGGTTTAGGCAAATTCATCATTGCTGCTACCTTGGTAGGATTTGCTGCTACTCCTTCTACAATGATGATGTGTCCAAGGTACTCTACTTTAGATTGTCCAAATGAACACTTGCTCTCCTTGGCATATAACCGGTGTTCTTTCAGTAGGTTTAGTACCACTGTCACATGGGTCGTAATGACTCTTCAAATCAATACTGTAAACCAGAATATTATAAAAAAAACTAATACAAACTTTCTGAGTTGTTCCTTAAATACTTCATTCATCAAAGATTGAAATGTGGCTGGGGCGTTAGTAAGCCCAAAAGGCATTACTCTGAACTCATATAGCCCTTCATGTGTCTTGAAAGCTGTTTTGTATACATCTTCAACTGCTACTCTGATTTAATGGTAACCAGCCTTTAAGTCAATCTTGTGAACCATTTTGCTCTTCAGCTCGTCTAACAGATCATCAATTAATGGTATAGGATATTTATCCTTGATAGTGAGGCTGTTTAATTATCTGCAATCTACACAAAATCTCCAAGTACTATCCTTCTTTTTAACCAAGAGTACAGGTGAGGCATAAGGGCTGTTACTAGGCTGAATTATTCCACTCTTCCTCATCTCTTTAACCATCTTTTCAATCTCGACTTTCTATACGTATGGACATCTGTAGGGCCTAATCTTGAATGGTTGTGCCCCTTCTTTAAGGGGTATTTGGTGATCACTGAATCCGTTTGGAGGCAGCCTTTTAGTTTCTAAAAAAACCATAGAGAATTGGTTTATCACTGCTTGTAGGTCAGCAGGGGCTGATTCTTGTTCCTTCTCAGTGGCAGCAATGATTTGTGCCACTACCCCATAGCTGTGATTCCTGAACCACTGCTTGTCTTCTTTATCATTCATCATCCTAACCTCTTCTTTAATTGTTTCACAACTCAACTCCATTTCTTTGCCATCATAGTTGAAAGTGATGCTCCCTCTATTGAAATCAAACAACACAGGGTTGAATTGACTTAACCAATCTACTCCCAATACCATATCATTCCCTCCCAGTTTCAACACCTTCAGTTGATATTGAAATTCCAGGCCTTGTATCTTCCACATTAATGGATTGCAAATGGCCCTGCTAATCAGCTTATCTCCTTCAGCTACTGTGATAGAGGTAGGCTTAATCCGTTCCATTTTACATTGAATGCTTTGGGCTAATTGTTCATCAATAAAACTGTAAGTTCTTCCACTATCAATTAATATGGATACTCTCCTCCCTTTAATTCTTCCAGGAAATCTAATCGTTATAGATATGTTGCTCCCCACCAATGTTTGAATAGAGATCTCCATTACTTCTTCTACACTTTCCTCCACCACACCCTCTCCTTCATTTCCCTGTACTTCATTAGGGTCTTCCCCACCTTCCTCATCTACCAATATAAAGTTTAACATCTTGTTCCTACATACATGATCCCTAGTATATTTTTCATCACATTTGTAGCACAATCCCAACTCCTTTTTTGTTCGAAAATCTGAAGGTGTGATGGCCTTAAATTTCAGAGGGTTGGTAATTTTTTTTGGATTGGGTTCTGTAATGGGGGTGGGTTTCTATATGGGATCCATAGGTTTATTATTGGAGTGAGTCCATTTAGATTGTAGGTAAGGCTTGTTTGCCCTGGTCTACCTATTTAGAGCAGTCATGGTGTTTTCCTGTAGGATGGCTACTTCAAAAGCCTTGGCCAATGTAGTAGGTCTGATGATCTTCACCATTGGTTTAATTTCATCCTTCAAACCACTAGTAAAGATAGACATATAGTAGGATTCAGGGAGGTAGGGCAAAGTTAACATAACCTGTGATTTTAACTCCTCAAACTGCTCCTGATATTCAGCTATGGTTTCCCTTTGCCTCAATTTGCTGAATATCTCTATTACTTCTTCAGCTGTGTTTTCTGCAAACCTCCTACAAATCTCCTTGGCAAATACGTCCCAACTAGCAGTTGGATGGCTAGAGATGAATCTATGGAACCAGACATCGGCCTTCCTCTTTAGATACATCTTAGAAATCTCCACTTTCATCTCGTCTTCCACCTGATGAATTTGGAAATATTTGCTTGCTTTCCTCAGCCACTCTCTAGGCACATCTCCACTAAAATAAGAAAAGTCTATTTTGGGTATTTTGGTAGTCAATCTAACCCCTCCCGGTTTCCACTAGTCTAACCATAATGAATTTCATTACCTCTAAAGCTACCACCACTGGTTTAAGATGGAGACTCATGTCCTCCTTGTTTTTCTTTGGAATCTGCCTTACTCCATGTTAATTGAGCTAACATCAACACCATAGACTCTTGTGTGACCTTCATTTCTCCCATATATGCTCCATTCGATCCTGCCTAGTACAAACAACCTGTAGCATCTGATCATCCATTTTTAGAGCCACTCCAAAATTTGCTATTTTCTGGTCCAACCTCTTAAGGTGCTCTTCAGTAGCTTTGCTTCTAGTCTCTGTCATACCGAGTTCACGAGCTGCTCTGATACCAATTGTTATGGTTGAGCTAGATTCTCAACCAAATCCAACAACACAGTGATAATAACTCAAAGTTGAACAAGAAATTCATTCCTCACTATATTAATTGCAATAACCAAGTTAATATTACAACAATCAATAAGGAGCACGTAAAATGAGAACAGACGAGAAGAAGAATAAGTTTAGAAAGAGACTATAGAGAAGAGATTTCACACATCAATCACCCCCACTCTCTCTTCTTCCCTACTGTTATAAAAAAATGGAAATTGCTAGAAGGAAAAAAAAACGTGTTTTTGGAATATTACAACTTTAACAAAATAAGGGAAAGCAAAACGATACTGTATGCCGCCTATTCAAAATCTGTGACCGTTGCCTCTTCTTCCCTCCTCCTTTGTTTCCTCTCAAGGCTGCTTCTTCTCTTCTCTTCTTCCCCAGGATTTCTCGGACTGTGGTTTGTCTTGATAACAATTATGAGGATCGAGGAAGTTTATAACACTCCTGTAGTGGGAAAAAGACAAAAAATATTTGTCAAGGCCCAAATAAGAATAATTTTCAAAACCCATGTTCAGAACAATTAAAACTACTATAACTCGTTAAAAAGTAGAAAATGATTGATATTTTAGTAAGTTCAATTCAAAAAATATAGTGAAGTATAAAACAAAATTAAAGTCTATGATTCTACATGAATTGGTTGGGTAAACCAACTGGGATGAGATTTCAAACAAATTATGGATTTGTGGCTTCAAATATTAGAGACTCACCAGTTGAGATCGTTGATACGAATTGAAGCGTACTTCGTTCTTTTAGAAAGGGAAAGTGAAGATGTAGGAGAAGACGATTCTGACAGTTTTCACAGCTTCAAGTTGCTGGTTTCTAAGTGGATTTTAGCTGTATTACTGGATGATTTTTGGAGATGTTGGGTGGAAATTGGAGAAGATAATAAGGGCAATCCGTTGCGACCAATGTCCAGTGGTTTTGGTGGTCGGACGGTGGCAAAAAATGGATTCAGTGACTCTAAAGAGTAGGTTAAAATAGAAGTGGAAGCAAAAGGTAGAAAAAAATCGTGCAGGGAGAGGAATGAGGGAGGCGTGAATTATTTTAGGGTTAGGGTTATTTTTGGTTCCTATATATAATTTAATTTGGGAAAAAGGTACAAATTTTTTTGCAACATTTAGAAAACGTTTCCAAAAGAGAACTTTTCGTAACGTTAAAAAAAGGTTGCTAAAAGTGAACTTATTAAAAAAGTACAAAAGTTTTCGCAACGTTTAATAAGCGTTGTAGAAAGTGATAAGGAAACCCGAGTACGGGATTAGCATGGAAATTACGGAATTAGTCTAAACGTCGGGAAAGTCCAAATTCATATTGTAGATGATAGAATCTCGACCCGCAACTTATTGAACCAAGCAACTAATAAAAAACGAAGTTTGAATGATCTCTTGATTACAAAAACTAACAAACCTTGATTTATGAACGCCACAAACTTTGTGGCACAAAGAGTGTCTAATCCTTTGATAAGTTCTAAGGGTTGAACGCCATAAATATAACAATATTCGATAAGTTTGGCACATGTTCAATCAAGAACAAAAAAAGAGAAATCTCATTTAATTCATAATGTCAAAAATGTTCTTTGTTACAATGAAATAAACTTCCTATTTATATGAAACCTCAAAAAAACCCTAATTGCACGAAAATATAATTCTAATATTGTAAAAGATTCTAAAAATATGGAATTTTAATTAAACTAGGAAACTACCAAAAATTACCAAATCCGCGTCCAACTTTATATCATGTTTATGTGCGATCGAAAGCCCAAAAGTACTATGTGCCCGTGTGAACTTGTGCAGACTTTCGTGTCATTTTCGAAATATACTCACGGGGAAAAATTCTGACAATTGAGTTGAAATTTATGCCCCGTTTTCATCCACGTTGCTCGTTTTATTTTCAAATATCTTCCAAACCTTGAATCCAACTCGTTTCGGCTCCCGAGCCCTTTACGAAACTTGAACTTTGGCTTGTCAACTTCTTCAATTTAGACTCTAAAACTGGGCCAAGTGATTGTCTATCCCGGATCATATTATACACTAACTCTTCAAAAGGATTCGTCCTCAAATCCTTGCATTGTGATCGTGTAGGGGATAACCAACCTGCTACACAACTCATCACTGCACCATCTGGATCAAATGAAAAAAATTCCTTCTATAGCATAGGATCAATACATAGTACCCATCCATTTTGTAGGTATGGATGTATTGCAGTACAACACAATCACCCATAGATGTTGTATGAACTCCCTCGTACAACGATCCACCCGAAAGAAATAATTAAGCAAAACACGGTTGAATTCCCCCTTAATGAGATATGGGTCATCGTACTCATAATGCATTGTCTTCGGCATAGCATGCTTATCAATGGAACTCCGCTCTTCATTCCCCACAATATTTTCAATAATTTGCTCAACACATTCTTCTATTATTTTCTCATTCTCACTCTGAACCATCTCTACAATTTTTATACCAGCATGCTCATGCTCCTCCTCTTTAATTGGTTCACTCTCCCTAATATCAACGTTATGCCAAATTAGGAAACTGCCAAATTCGCTTCCAACTTTATGCCATGTTTCTTTGTGATCGCAAGCCCAAAAGTACCATGTGTTCATGAGAACTTGTGCAAAATTTCATGCCATTTTCGGAATGTACTCATAGGCAAAAATTCGATAACTGAGCTGAAAGCTATGCCCATTTTCATCTACACTGCTAGTTTTCTTTCCAAATATCTTCCAAACCTTGAATCTAATTCATTTCGGCTCCCGAGTCCTTTACAAAACTTGAACCCTGGCTTGTCAACTTCTTCAATTTGAACTCCAAAACTCGACCAAGTGATTGCCTATCCTGGATCATATCATTACTTTTTGTAACGTTTCATAAACGTTGCAATAAGTTAATCTATTGAAAATTTTTACAATGTTTGTCAAATGTTACGAAAAGTGAGACCTTTCGCAACGTTTAATAAACGTTGCAAAAGTAGACTTTTCGCAACATTTGCAAAAGGCTTTTCTTTTTACAACATTTGATAAATGTTGCAAAAGTGAGACCTTCTGCAATGTTTAATAAACGTTGCAAAAGTAGATTTTTCGCAATGTTTGTCAAACGTTGCGAAAAATAAAACAATCCGCAACACTCAATAAATATTGTAAAAAGGGGTCTATCATTGCCGAAACTCATTTATATTAATCAATGATAACATTCATTTAAAAAAATGTTGCCAAAAGACCCTTTTAGCAATATTTATGAACAAATGTTGCCTTTTTAATGTTGCGAATGACTATTTTTATTGTAGTGAAAGAGAGAAATATTTACATTACTACAACTTAAAGATCATCAATTTGGGAGCAGAGCTCATTAATAAATACATTTTGGGCATTTATGAAAAGCTTGGCGAGTAGACTAATAAGCGCATTATTAAGCGGTGAGGTTAGAACAAGATAAAAGAACATAGGTCTATTATCGATGACAAAAATTCTACTGTAATTAGCAGTGATTTGGTTGAAACTTTTAAAGATCTGAGGAATTTCGTGGACACTGGGCTGTTAAATTAGATT
Source organism: Fraxinus baroniana (assembly GCA_903798355.1). Taxonomy (NCBI): domain Eukaryota; kingdom Viridiplantae; phylum Streptophyta; class Magnoliopsida; order Lamiales; family Oleaceae; genus Fraxinus; species Fraxinus baroniana. The sequence continues at coordinate 5,584 of CAIGRO010035544.1, read as the reverse complement.
AATTATTTTTTATTTAGATGAATTGAGGCTTAATCTTATTTGTTAAGTAAAAAGTGAAATTGAAATAAAGGAACAAAAATTAATGAAAAGTGCCGAAATCTAAAGTTCGAGGATTAAATCGCAAACATCTAGTAGTTGATCCAGACCTTGAAGCGAGCATTGAAGATTATATGGGAGTAGTTGGACTTGAATTAAAGACTAAGGATTGAAGAAGAAATTAAAAAGGATCAAAACGCACGGTATAAAAAGATCAAGAACCAATATGAAAAAGGCAAGAAGTTGATTACTGCACGCGTGCGCCACTTACGCAGCGCGTGCATGGTATGCCATTGAAAACAACCTGAGAGTAAAATGCATAAATGGCACGTGCTCACCATGGATAACTACATATGTACACAATGTGTTTTTTGGTCCGATTCCTGCTTCAATCCAAATTCCTTTCTAATTGAAATTCCAAACTCCATTTAAGCAACCTGTGGTCATAAGGGACGAAGATATACCATAATTAACCATATCACAACACAAAAAGAGGTCTAACACGTGAACCATTGGCAACTAACGCAAGAAGTTGATGATTCAAATGCCGATTTGAAGATTTTTAAAAATAATAATAATAATAACTTTCTTTTATTTATTTTTTTGTTCCGGGTGATTTTTTTTTTTTTTTCAATACTTTTTGTGCGATTTATATATCAATATGCTAGGCCAATTCCTCCCGTGTATTGGATGAGATGAACATATTGTTTATTTATTTTAATTTAAGACTAGTAGTTTAGTTAATTCTTCCATTTCTTGATTAATTTTTCATTCTCATTGCATTATTTAATTGATTGGCCATCAATAGTTAATTGGTTACTTATTGTAGTGCTGAAAAGTTCACAATAAGTTTAAAATGTGGCAAAATCAACATGCGAACAATAAATGTTAGGAATAACGATATTGCGTATGCAATTACATAGATAATTGTGTAATTTAATGGGTTCAAATAATTTGAATTTGGACTAGATATATGCTCGAGTCATGATTAGAATATATTTAATTTATTTTGAAAAAGAAAATTATATATCATAATTTTATCAATTGTTAAGAATGAAGTAAAATAACTAGATAACATAATCAAGAATTGAAATTCGATACAAAATCAAATACAATCATTCATTCATTCATAAAAATCTAAGTTTTACAAAATTTTCAAGTTAGTTTAGCATAATTACGAACCAAATCTCATTTGTTTACATAATTTGAATTCAATACAAGATTAGCACACTTGAATTGAGATTTATTCTCAGTGGGACGATATACATTACTCATCACGTTTATTACTTGTCAACAATCTCGTACTCTTGTGGGTTTCACATGATCAAATTTTTAGCTGTTGCTAGGGAATAAAATATTTAATTTGAGTTTATTAGTTCGTATAAAATCCGAATTTGAATTTTTTTTTCTTATTTTGATTTTATTTTAGGCTATTAACTAGATACCTAACCCCTCTTGTTTCTTTTGGCAATTTATGCAATATTCTAAAGAAATTGAGCTCCTATTATTAGATTCCGAGATCAAAAGAACATTCAGAAAATGAAGAAGAAAATAAAGAGAAGTAAGAGAAACGACAGACAATCAAAATCAGTTACCATTAGATTCGCCAGTACAACCAGTTTCACTAAGAGCAGTTACCAGCGATGGTGAAGTATTAGAGCGTGATATGTGAATATCACTCTAGCTTCTATTCAAGTAGCTATTATTTATCCACCATTTGGATATGCCAACTTCTACATTCAACCAAAGTCCTCAACTTGTTTCACAATCATCAAGACATCAGGTTCTCTGGAAGACCAATTGAAAATCCACGTGAAAACATACATATCTTGACACGACCCGTCCCGAATCACCCTAATGGACTTGATACGTATCGTGCACCGATGGTAGATTCCAACTAAGTGCCGGACCCACATTGGCTTTGACTATAACATACGTTTATAAAAAAATTTAACATGATTTCCTTTATAATATGAACTAAAACCACCTGAACAAATATCAATATCCTTTAACCAGTACATATAATTTAAAACAGGGTACACCAGCCCCTCAAAACTCAAACTATTCAAAATAAAATACTGGTCAATCAACCTTTACTAATATTTTACAAACAAGTCTCAAACGTACTCAAAATACCCATGATATGAATACATGAATTATAATTTAACTTTTCTGGCATAACATACATGCATCCCAAAAGAAATATGAACTATATAAATTTACAAAATGAGTCATACGATTAATGACAAAGTGTGGCTCAACTCGATAGATCAACAAGCTCCAATGCTTCTCAATTAAGCTACTATCTGATAAGGAAAGAGATGACAAAATATATGAGTTTGTAATTCAGTGAGTGGATAGTTTGCAAATAAGTATACTTTTCCTGTTTATACATAATTACCATAAAGCTTTTTTTACTCTTTTATAACTTTAAGAAATTCAGAAGTTTGGTAAAAACTTTTAAAATTGAAACATGATAGAATCATAAAATCCTTTGTTCTTTATTCAAAATAAACAGCTGTAAAGTAAAACGAATATAGATAATCTGATAGAATATATGAAATACCGTCGTTACTCAATAATATAAGTAGAAATCTTTATTCTACGAACTGAATAAAGTTAATTCTATAATCTGAAATCTCATAAGATGTAGTAATACTAAAAAATCACACCAAGAAGGTACCTAAAATAACAATACTCATGCATCGATTAATATCGACATACACGGCAAAGTTATACAATTATGAAATTTTGGAATTCTAGTCATACGTGCTCAGAGCAGCCTGAAGGCTATAATCTGGTCATACACTATGAGAACACATTCACAATATTACAGAGAGCGTAAAATCATCATAAGTGTCATACATTGTACAGACCGGAGAAAATAATCATATGAGGTTATACACTATGGAAACACATTTACATAAGTGCCGACTATGGTAAAATTACATTGGTACTTTTTGATGATTTTAAAAATAACTTTAAATATGCTGAAACATGTAATATGAATATAAAATGCTAGATGAATGATTTAAATTAATTGGATTTAACTTTAAAAGAAGTGATTAACAAAATTCATTTAATTCTCGAAATCATGCTGTCAAATCGAATAAGTGAAATAATTAATTTTCTGATAGAATATAAATTTAATAGTTATTTATTTCTGAAAAATAAGCTTTTCCACTCACAGAGTATGAGCTNATAACTTTATTCTGAAAATCAAGCTTTCTAAATCGATCATCTAAAATAAATAACTTTTTCAGCTTATATGATTTACTATAAGAAATATAATAACAATTATCTCATATAAGCTTAAGAACTAATATAATATAAATAAGTGCCTATTTCAAAAAAAAAAAAAAAAAGATATCCACTTACTCAGTACAAGCTATATGCTAGGATGTCTGGTAGGCTTTTACCATCTCCTCTTTACCACTTGAAATACGATGTAAAATAACCAATTTAACTACTATCAAATCGAGAAATTTTTAATATCTAATGATGAAATACTTACCTTAATTTCTCGATACATGAATAAATTCTCCAAACCTCCTTTAAATCAATTGGAGCTAATTCTACTTTCTATTCCTTTCACTTATCTTTAATTTATCACAACTACCTTCATCCCAAACATAAAAGCAATTCCATCTTCAAATCTAATGAAAACTAGTAACAATAATTCAACCAAGTTAACTTTAAATTCTAGCTTATAAATCATTCTTCCAAATGAGTATTCATCAACATAATCATTTCCATAAACTATATTTACGCAAGAACCCAATTAAAAACTCTAGGGGTTTCCAAAAATGGTATTTCTTAACTTAATACAAATTTTTTCACAAAAGATCAACTTGAAATCATACTCTTTCTTTTAATCTGATAATTAACTCAATCAATTAGAACCGTAGAAGATTCAACATAAATTATTCCCTTATCTCTTAAAGAAATAGATAAATTGAACCCAAAGTTGAAGAAATCAACACTTACTCCTTCTTCTTCCCTTTTTCCTTTCCTTTTCTTCTTCTTTTCTTTCTCCTTTCTCCCTTTTTCCTTTCGTTCCATCGTTTCCTACCTCTGTTTAGGTCTTCCAAATTCATGCGTGTATGTAGAAAGAGAAAGGGAATCTTTATTAAAACACCCAGTCAAACATTGTTATTGGATATAAAGGCTCTTCCCAATATTTGTTTGTCAAATGGCCTCAATTAAAAAAACAATAAATAAAGGGTATAAAATGTCTAAAATAACCTTATCATGAAAAGACACAAATATCCTTTCAATCCAATTAATTTTCCCAATTCATCTCCAAGACAATTAACGAGCTCTCCGTCTCCTGCACTTGCTTCCCCCATAAAATCTCATTATTTATTATATTAATCACCTATGTTTTCCTACATTTTGAGTATTTGAACAAGAATTTTGGTTTATATATTATCTATATTGAAATCTCTAAATATTTGAAGAAAAAAGAAATGTATTTTTGTAAATCTCATGTATATTGGTCCTTTTTATTGTTGAATACAGTATGAAATGATATTTTAGCTGATTTTTCTTCACAGTTGGTTATATTTCTGTACTGTCCGCAACTATTGGACGAATTGTAGTACAGAACGACAGTCCAATCGTTTTATGTAGTGCAGAACAACACTACAGTCGTTATCATCCATATAAAATGAAAATACAAACAATATCTGTTATGATCTGTTTGTTCTTGATAATATAAAGTCGCTATTTTGATAATTTAAATATGAAATCTATTTTCATATTACTTTGATATATATTTGAGTAAACTATTTAACTTTTCTATTGTATTTACAGCTATGGATTCTGTAGAAATGATATGGGTACAAGTATGCTATTTTGTTGGGTTTAAAAAGATTGAAGAAGGCAAATAGACATGGATTTATGTAGGGAATGCTAAAGAAAATGTGGATATCTTTATGTTCCAACTAACATTTCGTATATAGAGTTATACAGATCGTGTACCGTTCAGTGAGAGACATGAACGATGAAGGCAAGACAGCACACATGCGACTTTTGTAGTGTAACGATATACTTCTTTTGTAATATTGAAAAATGATGGTGGTGTTGTGTTGCGATGTGCAACTTTTGCCATTTTGAAAAACAAATTATTTATAATGATTGGAAAGAGGGATTTTTTCATTGTCTTACGCTCGAAGAATCCATAACAGTAGTTATACTATTTTTTGTTACAACAAAACATAGCTGGTGCTGTGACGACACTTGTGGCATTTCAAAACAATAACGGCAGTTGAGTCGTTTTCCTTTTTCCTGTATTAAGTAATGCACAAATCTCGAGAACATTGTAATCGGTGTGTCCAACCTATGGCTTAAATGAGTTCATCTTATTGATTATCGTGGTTTGGACAAGTCAGGGCTCATCATACTCATGTTTAGAGGTAGAACGACACTTGTACCGTTTTCAGAATAGTAACGGCAGTTTGTGTCATTTTCATGTATCTGTTTATAAAGTAGTGAGCATAACTCCCGAATGTTGTAAGCGGAGTGTCCAGTCCGCACCTTAAATGAG
>CAIGRO010035470.1:0-12629 GCA_903798355.1 Fraxinus baroniana | reverse complement strand
AAAAAAATACATTAGAAAGTTTAGGTCTGATCTCAATATGCCAATGAGTAGTTTTGTGGAAACGGTGAAAGAAGATTGCATGTATGAGATTTCAAAGCATCAATTCTACAGGACAAGATCCAAATGTGCACAAGTAATGCATGGGATTGCAGCTGAGTAGTACAAAATTTTATGGGATTATGGAGATGAGTTAAAGAGAACAATCCTGGTTGTACAATGCAGATTGAAGGGTCAGGTCCAACCTTTAAGAGATTGTATATCTATTTAGGGGAATGTAAAGAGGGTTTTAAAGCTGGATGTAGACCAGTTGGGTTGGATGGTTGCTTCATAAAGTCTGTACAAGGTGGACAGTTGCTGGCAGCTATAGGAATTGATCTTGAGAATTGAATCTTCCCCATAGCATGGGCAGTTGTTGATGCTGAGAACAAAATAAACTACCAATGGTTCATACAGTTGGTGGTTGATGACATATGGATGTATAATCCTAGAGCATGGACATTCATTTATGATAAACAAAAGGGTTTGTGGATTGTATAATTTGGGTCTGTGAAGGGGTTAAGGGTAGGTGTTGTGCAAGACATTTATACAGTAATTTCACTTTGGTACACAAAGCACTAACCCTTAAGAGCTTGTTTTGGGCTGCAGCAAAGGCCACAACCTGAGTGGATGAATGTGATGAATGGGTTGAAAAAAGTTAATGAAGATACTTACAATTGGTTTAATGAGATACCGCCCTCCCAGTGGAGCAGATCCCATTTTAAAGATCATTTCAAGTGTGACTTTCTTTTGAATAACATGTGCGAGACATTTAATTCTTCCATTGTTGTTGCTAGAGAGAAGCCCATCATCTCTATGCTGGAAAGAATAAGACATCAACAAATGATAAGAATGAATGCGAAAAGGAAATCATCACAGAGGTGGGATCATGCATTCAAGCCTAGGGTAATGAAAATCATTGAGGAGGCTAAAGGTGAAACGAGATACTTAAGTTCGAGATAACCAACAGAGATGGATTGAGGTGGAGTGTTGATTTGACAAAACATGAATATGTATGCAGAAAATGGTAGCTGACTGGAATGTCATGTCCCCATGCAATATCAGACATGCTGTCAAAGGAAATAAGCATATATAACTACATCGATCCATGTTACAACAAGGAAAAATACCTCATGTGTTACTCCCTAGTAGTCCAACTTATGTCAGGGCTAGAGTTAGGAGAGCACCCTTTGAATGAACCGCAGAAGAAAAAATAGGCTGGCAGACCAAAAAAAGTGAGAAAGAGGTCACAGACGGAGCCACCTGCAGGAATGAAGTTGGGACAGAGTTGCATGAAGATGACGTGTAAACGATGCGGGGGATCTGGACATAACAAAAGAAGCTGCAAGGGACCATTGCCTAGTGAAGCTAGTTCACAACAAGAAGCAAAAGCAAGCACGCAACTGGAGTCTCAACAATATACACAGTCAACTGCGTCAAAGGAGAAGAAAAGAGCACAATTTGGAATAACTTCAAAGTCAAAGTTGAAGAAGACCAAGACTCAAGGATCGAAATCTTGAACACGATGTGTTTTCTCCCATGTTCTAAAATGCGCGAAAATGCGCCGCCTAGGCCCGCATAGGCGCGATGCGGGTCCAAAACGCGTCGAATTCAGTCAATGCATGTAAAAATGCGTCTACTTAATCCCCCTTTTTTTTTGTAAATTTTTTTTATGATATATTAAAATTCTATTTTTTATATAAAAATATATTTAATACCTTAAAAATAATTAAAATAATATTAAAAGTACGAAACGCATTATGACGCCTATTATCCGCATTGATACGCTTAAACTTGTGATTCTTGATTCTCGACCTCGACGCATCGCAAAGCATTATGCATTTTAGAACACTGGTTTTCTCCTTTCACTTTTTTTTTGCTGGGGAGTTAACTTATTTTGTCAATGTTATCAAATTTTGTAAAGTGAACTATAATTATTTTGGCAATGATGTACTTGTTCAAATGTGGAATGGAATTGAAAGCATATGCAGCAAATCTTGTGATTTCATATGTTTTTCTGGACTGTTAATGTTGAATTCATTGCATTACACCGTTGTGACTTGGTTTCAGCGAAATTCTATGTGAAAAAATTTGGTATTTGTTACGCAACGCTCACCAAAGGTTTGGTACTAATGGTGCATTGGAACCAAATGTTTGGTACTTTAACTGCAACTACAATAAAAATTTTAGTACTTTCACTGCAACTACAATAAAAGGTTTGGTACTTTTGCTACAACTACAATAAAAGGTTTGGTGCCTCTGGTGCACTATATACGAAACATTTGGCGCGTGTTTTGAACTTTAACTTCTTATTAAACAAGAGTAGAAACAGAAATAGATGTGAGAAAAGTGAGCATCGTCTAGAATAAAATAGATAAAGGGGCACTTCATTTGAAGGAAAATGTCACATACACAACCAAATTTATATCCACGTTTCACAACATAAAACACAAAACCCCCAACGCCTAAACCTAAGCCTAAATTTCTGAAACTAAAAACGTTCATCCCACAAACCCAGCTAAAATACCTAGGTACAAACCCATTTTACAAACACACCACACACAAAGCCAAACAGCTATGTCTTCCACAAATTTGGTCTTGTTGCTTGGAGATTGCTGTTTTCAGCTTCCATTTCCCTCCTTGCCTGTAATAGACCGAGAATCAGCTCCCTAGATCTCTCATACGTATGAGGGTCACACCATACGAAAAGGTACATCCACCCAGATCTTGGCTTCGAGGACAAGTGAGAAATCTTCTTCCTGGGTTCAGGTTCGTCCATGGGGTCTTCATCTACGCTGGGAAACCACACCTGCATACATTCATCTCCATCTGAGTGCTGTTATTTCCTGAATAGCTGCGTGGAGGAGAGAAAGATATTAATAGTGATCAAAATGGAGGGAAAGTGAACAGTGCAATGCAATAATATATAGGAAAATTGTATAATTTCAAAATTGCCCTTGTCTATTTGGTGGAAATTAAATTTTTTTTTTTTTTTGAATTCTGGGGTCGATTAACAATTTTCGTCGTCGAACGGACGGAAACCGTCAATAAGTACTGTAGCTGTGATTTGTTTAAAAGTTTAATACCGTGGGTAACACAAATCAAAGGTTTGAACAAAGTATGCAAAAAAGTGAAAGGTTTGGTACCACGCTTGCAATATTCCCTAATTTTATTGACTCTTTATTTTCTTTTAGTATACTTCTCTCGTTCTTTTTAATTCACCAAGGTCAAGCTTTTTTGATGCCTTGAGAAAATAATGAAGTCAAAATGGGAAACTCTGTCATGCCATGAGAAGAAAATAATGGACCTAAACTTGTTAATTTGCTATCATTAGGGAACTATATGAAGAAATCAACAAGTAACAACTTGTATGTTACATTGTAGAGTATTAAAGCAAACTGTGTGAATTTTGAATATCGATTCTTAGCTTAAAGAAGTCATCTAAGCAGCTGTGCTCGAGAAATTAGAAAGGCCGCGATTTGGTACAAAATTAAAGAAGTTTTAAGTGCGAAAGTGTGTAATTTTGTCCTTTTACGTTGATGACATGCTACATTTTCAGAAGGAGCATGTTGTAATCATTAGTAACACATGTTCTGGCGCGTTGAACTCGAGTGATAAAATTAAAAACTTCATGTCAAATTTACAAGAAAATTAAACGCTAACTACTTCATATCATACCATTAAAAAATTCATCAAGAAATCTTGACACAAGAAAGAGACTAATCATATTCATCATACCAAGCATATCACAACACATTGTAACAATAGCACCAGAAGGTAGAAAACAGCAATCTAAACTTTCTACCACTATATGGTTTCTTATTCTACTTTCATTATAATACACCCAATTTCTACAATACAGCTTTAGAGTAAAAACAATACTGACATTTTTCCACAATCTCCAATTTGAGTAACATCAGAACTAGACATTAGCTCTGGATGGAAAGCTCTGGAGCAGTCACTCCCAGGGTAATTCCATCCACAAACTTAGACATCGAATTCCCATTAGCAAGAGAAATTTGTTTTTGCTCTCCGTAAGCCGAGTTATGGACACCAATGGCAGCCCTACCAGATGGATCTAGGTTTTCCGACCAAGAACTATCCCACTCCACAGCTTTAGCAGTGCTGCATGCCACACTTGCTCCACCCGGAACAGTTAGATTCGCTGAATTCTGTAGATTCAAACGAATATGATATAGTCAGACAAGCTCTAATGTCACTGTATAACTAGAACATGTTCGATCCACAGAGTTAAGGTAGATTAGACAGGATAATCAACGGTATACAATGAATAAGATTGTAAAATATTTTCCTGTTTTTACTACTACTATTAGTGTCCATCCACTTTACCAAATATGTCAACTGCTGCACAAAATATTAATGATGGTATTAACAGAAATACCTGTGGAAAGAATCTCTCAAAGATCATTCTATAGTAGTATGCTTCCTTCGTGGTTGGGGTATTATGCAGGAAGATATGTGCAGCATTAAGCATCATCTTGTCAGTTACCTATTAGTAGAAATTGCATGAATTAACAACCGTGGAAATTACGGCTTAATAGAATGAGAGTAAGCTACGATCAACAAATAGATTCAGACAGAAAAATACAGTAAATCATCAGCAGCTAGTAAAGAATATGGTTCAAAATTAGTGAAAATAACAATACACATACATGCTCTTCGGCATGGGCTTTAAGCCCATCTATCCAACTATATCCGACACCATCACTAAATTGTTCTTTTTGTCTGTACAGAATATGCTGCAGTTGGTCAAATAGAGCACGTAAGAGACATGAAATTCTCAACTGAGAAATTTAGTGGTGACAATTCGACAAATCCATTATTTAAGGACCTTTGGAAGATAGGGATGTTCCTCATCATCAAAGGCCCTCCTTAAGATCCACTTCTCCATATGCCCCTGTTCTGGTTTGATCTGAAATGGATTGAATTAATGAGGAAAATCAAGATCAGTTTATAATCAATTGGGAATATGGTAAATGACAAAAGTCCCACTAGTAACTCCATGTTTCTTGAAAAACAGAGGGGGAAAAGGTTACCATCTTCCACTCGGGGTCAATGCCCATAGCGATGTTGATGAATTCTTTGTCCAGAAATGGAACACGGGCTTCTACACCCCATGCAGATGTTGACTTATTTGCCCGCAGGCAATCATATTGGTGAAGAGCCTTTATCTACAAGTAGATGAAAAATTCAATCAATTTGATTTCGTTTATGTTTTCAAAATCTTCTAGACAAGGGAAACAGGCAATGTAAGGTTTATACAACCTTGCGACACGTTTCCTGATGGAACTCTTCTTTGTTAGGTGCCTTGTGGAAGTACAAGTAGCCCCCAAAAATCTCATCAGAACCTTCACCCGATATTACCATCTTTACTCCCAGTGATTTAATCTTCCGTGACATAAGGAACATCGGAGTGCTTGCTCTGATTGTCGTGACATCACAAGTCTCAATGTGATATATAACATCCTCAATAGCATCAATACCATCCTGCAATATAACATAGAGAATTGATCATTCATTCAAGAAGAAACTATAAGGATGCAGATAGAACAATCCCCGAAAAAATAAAAATAAAAATCGTTCCTGTTTGGATTGGAAGAGTGTAGTGTACCTGAACAGTAAAGTGAAACTCATGATGTACAGTACCCAAATAATCAGCAACTTCTTTTGCGGCCTTTAGATCTGGAGAACCCTGCTCAAGAAGTGAAAAGACGCCATTATAAAGGATTACTATTACTATAAGCAGTTTTTTCAGGATCTAAAATCTATCAACATGATAGGACCGACCTCAAGGCCAACACAGAAAGAATGAAGTTGCGCTCCCCATTGCTTGGCAGCTTTCGTGTCGGCCAAGTGACGAGCAGTAATAGAAGCTACCAATGATGAATCAAGACCCCCGGATAAAAGAACTCCAAAAGGAACATCGGTCATTAACCTTTTAGTCACAGCCTACATTAAATTTTCCCCCAACCACAAAGTTAAATTAAAATTGCTTCTAATGAAACGTATCATCGTAGATAGCTGTTTGTAACTGAAAAAGATTTTACAAATGCTTCTTGTTCATAAGGCGTTAATTTGCTAGACTCACATCTTCAAAGGCACGTCTGAGAACTAGGGGATCGTAAGGAGTTGAAGGTATAGATTCGGAGAACCAAGGAGGATTATACCATCTTCGGAGCCCACCAGTCTTGCTTGAATACAGGTGTCCTGGTGGAAAGACTTCAAAATGTTCACACTCATCATGCAAACCTTTTAGTTCAGATGATATCCATATTGAGCCTGGAGACAATTTGGAAAAGTTATCAACCAGAAACCAAAAAGAGCAGCAGAGTATAAGTAATATAACTGAGTCCAGTAATACCATCAAGTCCCCAGCCAATATATAAAGAAGTGATCCCAATGGCATCACGAGCAACAAGAAAGCTATTATCCCGGGTATCCAGTAAAACAAAAGAGAACATTCCGTCCAGCATGTCGACAAAATTTTCTCCATGCTCTTCATACTGTTGATTGATAAGAGATCAATTGTGTAGCCATTAACATAGTATCACAACTTGCTGTTGAAGGATAAATTTTGAACTTATAACAGTGTCCCCTCTGTAAAAGTTTAAGACGTTAGATACTTACAAGATGTGCAATAACATCACAATCGCTTCCTGTCCAGAATTTATGATTAGGCAAATGCTTTCGCAATTCCTCGTGGTTGTATATTTCTCCGTTTACCTAAATTTCGATGCATGAGTTAACAATCAAATAAATGCTACGTTCAATCTGAGGCTTAGACACTTGAAATTTTGCATGACTGCTGAAAAATTGTACTAGTAGCGAATAATTAAGCCAAGTGATCTACCGTAACAACAATCTTCTTGTCTTCATTGTAAAGAGGCTGATCACCAGACGCAGGATCAATAATTGCGAGCCTCTGGTGTGCCAGATAACAATCACCATGTTGATACAACCCACTCCAATCGGGACCACGATGCTTCAATCTATTAAATAATGGTATCCAAACTTCCAAAGGTCAATTTTAAGCAGTACAATAAAATAAAAATTCAATATGTTTTACCTAACAATCAAAGAACTGAAAGCAATTTATAAGCCTGATTATTAAACATGACATTGCTCTAAATATTGATGATGATATGGCCCTATAAATTCAAAACAGTAGAATTGACTATTCAAACTGCTGAATTACTCACATTTTTGTTCAAGTTTTGACAGCATATTCGTCGATATCTTCATATGCAATTTATGTTCATTGAGAATCAATTTATTCAAATATCACAAAATGCGTATCAAAATGACAAAAAATCAGCATTGCTCAGGCAGCAAAGTTCCAAAATTAACGTGACAAACGTAATGGACAAAAAATCAAATAAAAAAAAATTGCCTGCGAGAAAGCTCGAGGACGCGAACCCTTTTGGCCTGACAGTCGGAACAACCCAAAACTGCTAATATTCCACACATGATGAAGATTAACACAAAATGGCACCAAAAAAGATGTAGATAACAGAAAAAATAACGAGCAATGTGTAGAGATAGAGAGGGATAAATAGAGATATAGAGCACGAGAGTGTTTCGAGGAACAGAAAGAGTTCCAGCGTGGGAAGGGCAGAAAATGAAGGACCGATGTATTGGGAGAGGATAACACGTTACTGATTACTGAAGAAACGAAAAAACGCTTATTTTTCAATAAGCACTTATTTTTCTAACAAGCTTACACCGCTTGAATACCAGAGGCCACGTATCGGTATTTATAGCGTGCAAAGGCGGAAAAAAAAAACCTCATGCATCATGCGGCGACGTTTCTTCGAGTTCCTGTGGGACCACTGCACGGTGTTATCCTGTACACTTCATTTAGGATTTCGACACGTCAGGGTTTATCCATTTCCAATTTCATTGGCTGACTCAGCATTACGTTAGTCAAAATAATAGTACCAAGTTTTTCAAACGTACACGTGTATCCATCGAGGGATTTTGGGAAGCCCCTATAAGGAATTACCTCCAATTGGCAGTTCGTTTTTCAATTTCTGAACTTTTGAAATTGGTTACAATTATCATCATCTCTCAGTTTCTTAACTTTTGACATTGGTTACAATTATTATTATTAAAATGCTCGTCGGTGGATAACATTTCGCCACGTTTTTAACACCTCGGCATATATTGATGTATTCAATCGAGACTTTTATAATTTTTAAAAAAAATTTAAAAGTCACGATGTATTCAATTAAAATTATTAGAAATTTCTATAAGTTTTAGGGTATTTAAATTGTCAATAACTTTTATAAAAGTTTTCAGAGTACTAACTTTTAAGCAGATGGTACAAAAATAAAATTTCCAAGTTTGTCTCTCATTCATCCCAAAATTTTAGGAGAGCCACCAAAAAAAAAAAATATGTATTGTTTTTTGTGTATTCAATATTTTTTTTTCTTTTTCCCTTCTATGGATATTAGAGTCATGATTAAAAAATATTTTTTTCTATTGATTATATTTTTTTCTCTCTCTCTCTCTCTCTCTCTCTCTCTCTCTCTCTCTCTCTCTCATTGTTTATCTCCATATTATATGAGATAATTCTCCGAATTCATGGGTGTTGTCAAAATGAATGACAATAATCGATATGAATCTATCAATTATTGTTGTATTTAATGTTTTATTTCAAAAATATATATTTTTATTTCTAGATTAAGAGTCAATCATTTATACAGTTGTCAAAGTAATAACTCGATATCTTAGTAGGGTAAATAATCGATCTGAGTCTATCAATTATTGTTGAGATATATTAGAACTAGTGGATGCTACCAAAGTAAATGACAATAATCGATCTGGGTCTATCAATTATTGTTATATTTATAAATAATGCTTTATTTTCAAAAATACTTTTTTTTTTTTTTTTCATATTTAGCTCATGTTTGCCCACATTAAAATTATATAATTCATTTTTCTTTCTTTTATCAACTATACATTGTCTAATAAAATAATATTACACGTAAACCCAAATTTTTTTAACCTCACATTCTTCACAAAAATACTATTCTAAACATTAAAACGGTAAACAATGAGGGCCTAGATTAAGAGTCGATCATCGATACATTTGTCAAAATAAGAATGTGTTCGATGTATTTTATTTTTCATGGAAAATGACATTTCACCATCCAAATTTCTATTCTTGAGGTGTTTGATTAACATTTTTTTCTATGGAAAATATTTTCAAAAGTTGATTACGTAACCAAATTTTTCTCAAAAACAGGAACATATTTTTTTTTCAAGGAAATGTAGCTTTTTATTTTTCAGGCAATTCACTATTTCTCTCTCTCATCTACCTCCTCCCTCTCATCTATCCTCTAATAAAAGATGGACAAATATAATTTTTTTAAGTTGAAAATTAAATCAATCAAACAGATTTAATTTATAATTTTCATGCAAATAATTAGTTTCAGAGAATTCAATTGCTTGGAACTTATTTTCTTGATATGCAGATTTCATACTTGCAATCAAACACACCCTAACAATTCAGTATCTTATTCGGGTAAATAATTGATCTGAGTTTATTGATAATTGTTGAGATATATTCTTCGAATTAGTGGATGCTGTAAGAATGAATAATAGCTCGGTATCTTAATTGGGTAAAAATTGATGATTCTATCAATTATTGTTGAGATATATTCTTTGAATTAATGTAGGCTATCATAGTGAATGACAATAACCGAATCTATTATTGTTGCGATATATTTTATTTCCCTTTATGATAGATTTATTTAATAGATTATCTGCTGTTAATTGAATATTTCGTTTTGTGACACCATCTAATGACTAATGGGATAAGATTGAGAATAAAGAGTAAGATTTTATCTACAATCAGCTAAGTCTACAAATTATTAAAATTATGTGCACAACGAGAAATTTCTTGTCAACATCCTAAAGAAAGAGAATAACAGCTATCCATTTAAGCTTCATCCTGTCTACTTGAAAAAAATCGTGACATTTTTTTTTTTTTTTTTGAGAATTCGATAATAATTTTTGTATTCAAGTCATAAGATTAGTAGCGTAAGCGTTATGCCATCAAATTAATCGATTTTGGATATAAACACTTTTAATATATGATTGATGTATTTTATTTATGGCGGGTTTATTATTTAATTAAATTAATATTCTAATAAATTAAATAATGAAGTTCATAGATTCAAGTTTTGATAATTTGTTAATTACAAGGAGTTGTGATTGTGAGATACATATTACATATGACCAAATCTCAAATCATTCGTGGTCGTAAGTAATAACGAAATATGGATATCGTTATTACGGATAGACCATCGTATGTGCCATTTCTTTTTTGTAAAGTAAATAGTTGATCTCATAAGTGTAGTGACACTTATGGTGTGTTTGAACCACATTATTTTGGAAGAATATATTTTTGAATAGTAGATTGATAGAGAATGTGTGGTTGAAAAAGAATGAAAAATTATTGAGGTGATGAAAAATATTATTTTATTGAAGAATGTGTGGTTGAAAATGAGTAGAAGAATGTGAATGTGAATAGTAAATCGATGGAGAATGTGTGGTTGACAAAAAAAAAGGAAAAGTTATTGATGTAATGGAAAATATTACTTTATTGAATAATGTGTGGTGGAAAATGAGTAGAAGAATGAAAATGAAAATTTTAATGTGGACCAAACAGGGATATTAATGTGGACCAAGCAGGGACTTAAATATCCATGTAGATATTTTGTTAAAGAATAAAACATTGAAGACCCGCCGAGGAATTCCACATTGATAATTATCTCAGCGACAGTGGTTAATCTCTAACGTTCGATAGTGAAATTGGTCATTTGACTTGAAGTCATTATAGTGTCTAATATAGGGACGTCATGCTTTGGTGATGTTACATATTATTCTCCCAGTGGTCGTTAATATAATATCGTTTAAATATGTCAAGAACATATGAAAATTGTAAATGATCAATAGAGAAATTATGATCTACATGTCATTCAGTTAAATTAATAATGAAATCTTTGGTCAATGTGTACTCGTAAATCGAAAAGAGTTTTTGACTTAAATTGACTTAACAGTGGAATAAAAATATGATCGATAATCGAGGTTGACATACTTCATATCTTGTAATTGATCGGATCATATTGACGAAAGGAATAAATATTACATTTTTCATCACATGCATTGCCCTTACACATATCAATTTGGAGCTACGAACGTAATTTTTTTTAATATAGGGTTAATGATAAATTAAAAGGGTGTTTTAATTTAGGATTAATAGCAGAAAACTCTAAAAAAAAGTTTCCATTTGCGATATATCATCTACCTATTGTAAATCGCAGAAAACCCCCTATTTGAAACCTTTTGTGCAAAAAAAATCCGTACCGTTGAATTTTCTGTTAAAACAGTAAAAATGTCAAAATTAAAAAGTAATAATTGTAATTTTAGTATCAAAACTTTTTATTCTTTAACAAATTATACCCAAATTTTTTTATATATCACCCACGATCCCAAACCTTTAAAACTTTATTTTCCACTCCACGCATTCCATCTTCTTCCCCAAAATTAATTTATCTAATTCCTTCTTCTTCTTCCCCACGATCAAGCACACCAGAATGGGGGATTTTTCGCACCAAAATTCACGTTCCACCACAGGTTCACGACCTCCTCCGCCATCACCGGCCGCCGCGGCTCACCACTTGACTCACAAATTGAATGTAATTAGTTTAGCTGCAGTAACAGCCCGGCTTACCCGTAGCAGAATGGAAGATCCGGAGGGTGCTTGAAAAGAGAGTTGGATCCTTGACAACATCTTCATGGTGGCCAATGGCACTGACAATGGTTCAAAGTGTGTAACTAAGGAGCCTTAACTCTTACCAAAATCTGAGCTTAATTAGGACGCGTAGGAGATTATGTATGCTGGGTTATGCAAAGGGTTTGGCATCTTCTTACCAACCAAACTAATTTTTTTAACTCTCTCTCTCTCTCTCTCTCTCTCTCTCTCTCTCTCTGAATGGCTAAAGATAATTAAATTTGCACAGGTGAAATTACCAAAATCTGAGCTTAATTGGGACGCCTTGTTAGTGACGGCTTCACAACTGGCTTCATACAATCAATTCAAAGAAACAATACTAGAAAAACATTGGATGAAGGACGGTCCTGGCACCCACGTGACGGCAGTGGCTTCCAGCCCTGTTTGCTCGTGGGGAAGAAAATGAAGTGGGCGTGACAAGAAAATAAAGTCTTAATGGCTTGGGAATGTAGGTGATACATAAAAAAATATGTGTATAATTTGTAAAAGAATAAAAAGTTTGGAAATAAAAATTGCAATTATTATTTTTTAATGTTGATATTTTTACTATTTTTAACGAAAAATCTGATGGTAGAAAGGTTTTTCGCACAAAAAGTTTCAAATATGAAGGTTTTTTGTGATTTCCAATAAGTGAGGGGATACATCGCAAATGAAAACGTTTCTAGGGTGGTTTTCTATTATTAATCCTTTGACAATTAATTAATTAAATTACTTATTATTGGGCCAAATTAATTAATCAATGGACCATATTTAATTTTTTTTGTATTTTTTT
>CAIGRO010035375.1:0-17901 GCA_903798355.1 Fraxinus baroniana | reverse complement strand
AAACTTTTCTATTATTATTATTATTTTTTTTAACTGAATTAATAAAGCCAGGTCAATCGGTGATATGCCAAGTAACCTATAAATTGCCCTACCAGCAAAATTTCTTGACCTATTATGTACTAACATGTCACACAAGTAAAAGTCCAAATTGCCCTGTCCAAGTCCAACATAAATATTAAGCGGAGCCTCTGTTTCTATATAGAGCACAAGGTAAAAAATACATTTTAAAATAGTAAATTGATGGGAATGCGTGACTAAAAAATTGATTTTTTTTTTTTTTAATTTGTACATATTATTTTATTGAAAAATATGAAAAATAGAAACTAAACAGGGTTATAGTTTATAAATTGGTTTATTAATTCAACCAAATTTAAATATTAATTTAGGGCCCATTTGATGGCCATTATTTAGTAAAAATAAAATTTTGTAGAACGTGTAGTTAAAAAGTAAAAAGAAAAAAATTAAATTTACATGTAAAATATTTTATAGTGTGAACGTATTTTAAAAAATGAGTATTTAAAAAAAAAATTGTAATGATTGTGAAACATGGGCTTAATCATATATTCACTAACATTACTCTACTCGACGGAGATTAAAATCAAATTTTAGTAGATTTTAATAAAAATTAATAAAATGTGAAGTTTAAAAATTTTGAGTCCTATGAAATATATAGTTAATTTAATTGTTAATTTTGATTTAAATTAAAAGTCATTCTATTTTTGTTAATAAGCCTCCTGTTTGAGCCAAATTATTGTAGAATGAGAATGAAAAATATAGTCGTTATTGAGACCCATACAAGAGATAGAAATTTAAATATTAATATGAAGGATGGCGATCATATTTATCATTTTAATGAAATAATAATTTGGCTCAAATTGGGCTAAAATAGTGTTTGAGCCCCATTCTTTCTCATTGAATGCGTGACTAAAAAATTGATTTTTTTTTTTTGAATTTGTACATATTATTTTATCAAAAAATGTGAAAAATAGAAATCAAACAAGGTTATATTTTATAAATTGGTTTATTAATTCAACCAAATTTAAATATTAATAAAGGGTCCGTTTGATGGCCATTATTTAGTAAAAAAAAATAAAATTGTAGAATGTGTAGTTAAAAAGTAAAAAGAAAAAAATTAAGTGTAAAATATTTTATTGTGTGAACGTATTGTAAAAAATAAGTATGTAAAAAAAATATAATGATTTTGAAACATGGGCTTAATCATATATGGATTATTCTTCATGTACATTGAGGTCTCCATAAGGGTGTTCATAATGGACACTCGACATCCCCCTATTGGATGGAGTGCCCGCGGCACCCCCTATTAGATCCATCGACACTCCATCCAATAGGGGGATGTCGGGTGTCCATTATGGACACCCCAATGTACCACCAGCACTACCCATCATATATTCACTAACATTACTCACTATGGCCCTGTTCGACGGAGATTAAAATCAATTTTTTAGTAGATTTTGATAAAAATTAATAAAATGTGTAGTTTAAAAATTTTGAGTCCTATGAAATATATAGTTAATTTAATTATTAATTTAGATTTAAATTAAAATTCGTTCTATTTTTGTTAATAAATGTGCTAAATAAATTAACCTATTAATTGGGTCTGCCTAATAATTGTTGCAGAATAAACACGTTACGGATGTGTCGGCCCCAACAACGAGACAATTGTTTCATGTTTTCACGTGGTTTGAGATGAAACGTCATCGTTATGCCACGTCATCTGTCTTAGCTGTATCCAGACAAACAACGTCAACTCGGGCAAGTCACCCACATATTGCACGCCACAATCTCCTTCATTTGGTGCCAAATTTATTATTATTTTTTATTAAAAATAATATTACTGTAAATATTTTTTAAAATGTATTCTTCAGTTGAATTTTACATAAATGAGTCAACATTTGCATTTTCCCATTTTTTTAGCTGTGTATTTGAAAGTAACGAAACAGTTTCTCTCCATTAGTCGATTTTGCGGCGACATGGTGTGAAATGAGTTTCGTCGTGTAGTGCTAGGTAATATTTGGTGGATGAAATGATTGGCCACCTTTGCCTATTATTGCTGAGTTGGTATATAAATTATTGTCTTCTTCTCACTAGTCTACAAAGCATGCCGCAAAATTCACACACGCGCTGACTATCGTAATTTGAAAATAAACGATTTTTTTTAGAAATATATAAAAATTGATCAATGAATAAGTTGATATTATTGGTATTGGTAGATTTATTAAAAATGTGTAATTGAACATTGACGTAAATGCATTTTGAGCAAAATTTATAAATGTCAAAGTTAATAGAGTTTTAGGATGGTCACCAATAATTTATCTTTCTCAGGTTACTTTACGTATATCACTTCATTTATTGAATTAATCTACTTTGACAGATATTTTTAACATTTGTAGATGACAGAATAAGGTGTGACACAAGTGATTGAACTAATTGGATAGATTTTGAATGGTATTTGTAACAATTTTATCGTTCTGCCATTTATATTGATGATGATATTTGTCTTTGACTTGATTTCAGTTTACATAGAGTTATCTTTGAATAAGCAAGCTCTTCGATAAATTGTGATAAATGACTTGATGAATGGTGTTATCAAATATTCTTATCTAGAAGTTTGACTATTAAAAATAAGCCACCTTGCATTCGTTTAAATTTTATACTTGACGTGTCCCTCGAGTGGATCTTATATATATTCACTTTTTTTTTTTACATATTAGAAGTGTGCTCAATTTTTATTAGTGGGTGACGACGAGTACTTTGTTTGAGATTTTATATATTCATACTGAAAAAAAAGTTACAATAAAGGAGCATTTCGTAAAATAATTTATTCTATTAAGCAGTCTATAATTATTTTTAATCTTCACGCGTAGTGCAAAGAGAATAGCTGAGGAATGCATAAATTTATAATTAATCTTGCATTCAATGATAAAGATATTGACATGGCATTATTGTTTTATCTTTCCTCAAGACTAATGAGATTGCTATTCTTATTACATAAAATTAAATCGAGGGCACACAAGTCAAAATGAAACCAATTTATTAACGTTTGAAATCACCTCTCTTTTTTTTTTTTTTCGAATTCCTTCTCTAAAATCTAAGCTGAAGATTTAAAATTTGAATAATGCAATTTATTAGTAGTCGTACTAAGTTGTTGATGATCACCATTCAACATGACGACAGGGTCGCACTCACGTTATTTAATGAAATAATGGGTCGTGATCATATTGACAATGTGACCCACTCGTTCACATTCTCAATTTGAAACTGATCACATATTCATCTAATTAAATTAACAAAATCTTTAATTTATACATATATTTTGGGATATTCTATCATATCCAACCCTGCGAATACACTCTAAATATATTTTGGATCTCAAAATTATCTTTCTCGTTTCTTCTAAGCGGGTTCGATTGTACTTAGAAGTCTAACTCGGTTAATAAAATTTTCAAAACCCAAGCTCTGTATTCTATAATAACACGAAGGATAACTCTGCAAATTTTGGGCACAAGGGCACGTTCGGTCCTTTCTATTCTCATTCCTGAAATATCAAACGTGAGGTGTTTTCGAATATTTTCAATCCACCGTCCAACTTTTCTCCGTTAAAATCTATTCATAAATACCAAACAACCCCCGAGACTTTAGTCAATTTGCAATAAAGCATATACTGTAACCAGCTGGCATATTCTTGGTGGCTGGTGGGCTGAGCAGGTCAGCATTATTTTTCACTACGTGGCGACAGGACCCAAATTTAAATAATACACGCATTTTCTCTATTATTAAATTTTAGAATTACTCTGAATTATAATCAATTGATTTTAATTGCTTGACATAAATTAGCCAGATTAATTACTCATCTAACGGGTCACAGCATGTAATAAATTGGAATAAGTTTACGTGTTCAATCATTAACAACTAGCAATTTCATCCTAGTAATGAGCAAGTTATTGAATTTTTAGCCCCCTATTTAACTATTTTTCAATAATTCAAAAGCCTTAACGCGTAAGTATGAACTCAAAACAAGTAATGTCGAAGTGAATTTTTGTTCACGGTCAAAATCAATTTTAGAATTGACTCAATGGAATTGAGATAACTACAATACTCAAATCAAAATAATTTTCGATGAAATTTTTTCGTCGGTGAATCACCATAACTTTTCTATTCTCACGATACGTTTTCTCTTATTTGAGTCTTTCAATCATTAGCATTCTCCATGCTATGTCGTTTTTAGAATTGTAATGGAAATAAATACCTAAAATGATGACGAATCAACGTTTATAAGAATGAAAGAAACATGAATGATAAAAAACACATCAAATTCTCAACTAGAACGACACACTGTAAATAATATTATAAGTTGAGATTTGATGTATACACTTAATGGCAGAGATAATAAATTTGTTGAAGTAATTCAGTAATGTTGAAATAGAGAATCGCGGAAAGTATATCCAACTCTCTGCGTTTTCAACGTACAATGACAAGTTATAACAATTCAAATAAAAAAAATATATAAATACGGGGATCCCAATTTCAATCTCAAAGGGCATAATTCAATTTTCTCATTTTCAATGCTCGATTACAACAATAAAATAAAAAATATTCAAATTTGACTATTATCGTTTAAATTCCAATGGGTAGAATCCCAATACATAAGGACCTTAAATTTCTACGTATTTCAAATACTTCTCATACTTTGTAAAGAAAGAAAATAACGACAGTTGTACGCACAA
Organism: Fraxinus baroniana; assembly: GCA_903798355.1. Lineage (NCBI taxonomy): Eukaryota > Viridiplantae > Streptophyta > Magnoliopsida > Lamiales > Oleaceae > Fraxinus > Fraxinus baroniana. The sequence goes on along the minus strand of CAIGRO010035375.1, from coordinate 13,156 downwards.
TATTGAAAAAATCTAAATTTTATCACCGTCTGTGTCGTGTCATGCTGGCTATGAAATAAAGCACCTAAAAAGATTTAAAAAAAAATAGTGCATGGAACGATAAAAGAACACACGAGCAATAAAAATGACAACAAATTGAACTATTCTCAATTAGGCAACCCACAATAAACGGCAAATACTCCGTACATACACTAAATATTAGGAATGTTAAATTTTGTTGAACTAACTCTAGCATAGTAAATACATAGTCACAAAAAATAACTACAACTCTTTTTGTTTTCAATTTCCGATCGAAATATAAAGGTATCCAAATTTGATCGTCGAGATATTCACAATATCTAGCAACCATATATATATATATATATATATATATTTATTTATTTTGTCCAAGTCTTGCATATTTTTCACACTTCTAGAAAAAAAGAAAAAAGAAAAAGAAGACACCACAGTAATTTCAAATATATAGTACTGGTAAAACTTTTAAATAATAATAACTTCTCAATTTGAATTGCCATATTCCTAGTTGTCTGTAATTAGACCAATAATAATGTTTAAAACCCTTAAATACACACAAATACATAAAATTCTCCTATTTTTTGTGGACGCAGTCGCCGGAGCTTTGTTTCTTTCCTTTTTCGCTCTCCTGATGCCATAAACTCTCGCATTCTTCGCCTCTTCTCCTTCGACGCTTGATTTTATTCCTTTCTTTTTTTTTATTTACACGTAACAATCTTTCTCACATTTTTTGCATCTAGATGCACTTTTTTTTTTTTTTTGAAGTAGAAGTTGTTGTTTTGATTCAATTACGATTAATTTGTTCTTTCAATTATTTTTTCTGGTTCTGTAGAGGTTTTGGAATTCAGTCTCATCGTAGTCAATTGAGCTTCTGAAGTTTTTTTGCAGTGACAACTGAGTTGGGGGAGAAGAATTTTTATGTATGTATGCTTGAAGACGGTCTGCGGAGTTTTCTAGGTTCGTGGTGCCGACTGGACCTGTGATCTGAAGTTTAAGCTTTTTATGTACAATTGACAGTCAAAGCCCAGGTTTGAGGCTCGGGATTGGAAGCATGCCGCCGGAAAACGATCAGCAACAGATTCGGATCAATGTGGAGTACAACTGCAGCGGAAACTATTTGCAGAAATTCAGGCTTTACGAGACTCGCTCGGTATAGTTATACAGGCGAATACGTTAGATTATTTTCTGCTTCCTTATGTGTGATTTTGTTTTTTTGTTGGATCTCATTTATTGATATATGGAATTTTTTTTTTTTTACGAATTATGGTCATGAATTTATGGTCTTTTTATATGCTTTTGGTTGTTTTTAAATCTGGTCGTCATTTGGATTTTAATAACTAACAAAAGCAGGAACAAGCTTCTTCCAGTTTATTTGAATTTTGAATTTATGGCTTGGAATCAACATTAATTGATCTGAAGTTTTAGAGTTACAAAAGATGATGATGATTGAGTTGGCGGTTACTATGCATGATCGTAACAATGTTGATAATGAGTGCTGCTTTCTATGAGAAAGCTATTTAAAAAGATTATATAGGTTCACCTACAGGCTGACCTGCCCTTAAGTACGTTTCTATTGTACGAGAGATAACCGAAAGTTACACAACTTCTGAATGATGAAATTGGAATTTAAGTTGGGACGACAAGCAAGTTGTATCAATATGTTGGGAATTGTGATGAATGCGGTAGTCCATCTTGAGCTATTATGGTACAGGACTACAAAGGTTGCGGGAGAAAAAATGTAGTGATAGGAACCTTTGTTTATATCATGCTCAAAACCATAGAAAAGTAATATTAACAGAGCATGTAAGGATTTGCAGGTTGTGCATGTTATGTTTGTAGAAGGATGCTTATGTGCGTCGTATTTGTAGACATTCTTAGACACGTGTAACACTTTGAATGCGTTCTCATTGAGTGTCATTAAATTAAAGGTTTAATGTTCTCGTCTTGAGTGCTCGTTTAACATTCTTTAAACAAATCTTTGGCATGTATTGAACACTCCTTTCATCAGATAATAGATACTCGGTGATAATGGTATCTATTTTTTTGGTTGTACTGCCTCCCTTAGCTTGTTTCTCGTACAGTTCTTTTTACATTTATTGCTAGTCCTATTCCTCATCTTCTTGCACAAGTAGTATGTACATGATACATTTTTATGTACTATTCCACTTAAATTACTCTTATATCATTGATGCAACAGAATTTTTATATGATTGGACGAGACAAACATAGAACTTTCTGGAAGGTCTTGAAGATAGACAGATCAGAACAGAATGAGCTAAACATCACTGAAGACTCTACAACGTACTCAGAAATTGAATGCTATGACCTCATGAAAAGAATTCATGAAGGAAACAAGTCTACCGGTGGACTGAAATTTGTCACCACCTGCTATGGGATCATTGGTGGGTTATACCTTCAATATTTTTTTGCTTTCTCAATCTGCCTATTTTAGTTATCACAAAATATGAAATTCCATTTTTATGATATCAGAACTCATGGCTATTCTTTCTACGATGTTAGGTTTCGTAAAATTTTTGGGACCTTATTACTTACTGCTTATCACGAAAAGAAGGAAGATTGGAACAATATGTGGTCAGGAAGTATATGCAATTGCCAAGAGCCAGATTATTCCCATTCCCAGTTCTACAGTGCAATCAAATATGGCTTATTCTAAGAATGAGAACAGGTCTTTTGTCAATCCACATGTAAATGTAAAGTGTCAGCAATACTTTTGAGAAGACAATAAATAAGATTTAATGTGCCTGTTATATTTTTGTATCCAGATGAGCATCATCTTAAGTGTAAAAGGGTTCTTTGTTTATATTTTTATTTTTAGATATTAGTTTCTGTTTTAGCATCGCACACCAGTTCCATACTATGGAGGTAACCTCTGTACCTTTTTATGGGTGCAACCTTCATTGTAATTCCAGTGTCAAGTTATTAAATTCATGTTATACATTAGTGTTCACCCGTCTTTTCGTTAGGTAAAGTAGAGAATGCATTAATCACATATTCTAATTTAAGTATATTGAGTATTGCTCTCAATCTGTCGTCTGTAGTTAGATTGATCATAGTGTCCATTGCCAGTATTTTGCCAGCAAATGTGCAGGGGAAAACCACACTGGTGTTGTGATGTAAATTTATGTTGAATGAGACAAGGTATCACCTGGGTTTCAGGGGGGAATATATTGCCTTTTCTTAATTCTATTAGATTTTCACTTCTGTAAATTTCCTTTTTAATCAATGTACTGGTCTTGTATTAACTTTTTTCTCAACTTCTGATTTTCTTGTATTGATGACATAGATACAAGAAGCTCCTACGCATTGTGGATCTTACAAAGGACTTCTTTTTCAGCTACTCCTACCATGTTATGCTTAGTCTTCAGAAAAATCTAAGCAATCATGAAACAGGACTAGTCCTATATGAAACAATGTTTGTTTGGAATGAGTTCTTAACTCGCGGAATTCGCAGTCAGCTCAAGAATACAGTGTGGACAGTAGCTTTGGTTTATGGATTCTTCAAGCAGGTATCAACTACTTAGGGTTTCTGATATGTGGAATTGGATTTGCAAGATCTGATCATTTCTACTAGGATATTACACTATATTAGTATTACTGTTCTTTTCCTGTGCTTGACTTTATAAGTTTATATGCTCTGCACATAACTAGCTTGTTTTCATTTTATTTATTTATCCCTAAAATTTTATTAACTCTTTCCTCACACTTTTAGCCATTTGTAGTATGGTTGTCAGAATATATGCGATGTAAAGGTACAAATCATTTGTAGTGTATAATATTTGAAGAAGTGTATATTTTATATATACATAATTACATTATTCTTTTACTTTATTAGCTGCCATAATATTGAGTATTCAGATCGTTGTTTAATTTTATTCTTGGTATTTGAGCTTGTACAAATTATCATCTTTTTATTAACAGGTCAAACTTTCTATATCTGGGCGGGACTTCATCCTAACCCTTATCGCGAGACGATCCCGTCATTATGCCGGAACCAGGTTTTCATTATGTTTAATTTATTGGAGTCTTTTAATTTTTTTACAGCTAGTTAAACGATCAGAGCTTTAATTCTTAATGGAGCGCATTCATTTCAAATTCTTTTTAGCATAATGAAACAAGTCCAGGTGAGCAAAGATTATTAATTTGGACAATTTCAAATTTAGAATACTTTAAACACCGTTGGAGCCAAGATTTCTTAGGGAGAAATCAACCTAAGAAATCAAGGGAAAAAGCCAAAATAGGGGGAAATTTTTTTAACATAATAATACTCAAATAAGACTTTTCATTACCCCTTACAATAGACATAACATTCAATTTATACTAGTTTAGACTCCATATTACTTTTCCTAGACAAATAACTCGAACAACGACTCTTCAATTCCCCCATGCAACCATTTGACTGACCGACTCATTAAGCCCCTGTTTGAGCCAAATTATTGTAGAATGAGAATGAAAAATATAGCCGTTATTGGACCCACACAAGAAATAAAAAATTTGAATTTAAATGTTGATGTGATGAATAATGGTCATATTTTTCATTTTAATGAGATAATAATGTAGATCAAACGGAGCCTAATACATCGACTAAATTAATAATCTGCGCAGTAGAAAACTCTAGAAAATTCTGCATCACATAACTATCTCAATTTGAATTCATAGTTTATTCTGCACGAGACTTTTCTGTGCTTGATTCTATCTGTACTTTAGATATCTCTAGAAATGTATAATTCATTTCATACTGGACCCGTGATTTGGTGGACTCACAAAGGACTATTCTTCTAGAAAACATCTAACTATGAGATTCAAAAATCAAAGGCTGCTGTTTCCTTTCTATTATTCTTTGTTACTATTTTCTGTTCCTACCCATATTGCAGATATTTGAAACGTGGTGTGAATGAGAAGGGACGTGTAGCCAATGATGTTGAGACCGAACAAATTGTGCTAGAGGATGTTCCAGAAGGAAGCCCAATACAAATATCCTCTGTTGTGCAGAACCGGGGTTCAATACCCCTCTTTTGGTCACAGGAGACTTCACGATTGAACATTAAACCTGACATCACACGTAAGGCTCGTAAATTCTGATATGCTGTTTTCAAAATGCTAATGTACAACTCTTTTGATGACTCTCTTTCCGTGTGAAGTATCACAGAAGGACGATAAGTATGAAGCCACCAAACTTCATTTCGAAAATCTAGTAAAGAGATATGGAAATCCTATTATTATATTGAATTTGATTAAGGTATGTCTCTGCACTGATCGTGCAGTATCAATGGACTTATATGTATATGGTACAAACTTCTTTAACATTTAGTCCTCTAATGTTCAGTGGCTCTAATCTCCATTTTTCTATCATTTTCTTCATGATTACCAGACTCGTGAGAAGAAGCCAAGAGAATCTATTCTACGTGCAGAATTCGCTAATGCCATCGAGTTTATTAATAAAGATCTTACAGGGGAGAACCGTCTGAAGTTTCTACACTGGGATTTAAATAAGTACTCCAAAAAGTAATTTGGCTTCTCTACTTTCTATTTTGCTGCATTTGTTTTTTTGGATGATGTATAATTGAACCAACCTGTTTATTTTTCAGCAAAGCTGCGAGTGTATTGGCATATTTAGGCAAAGTGGCTGCTAATGCAGTGGACTTAACTGGCTTCTTTTACTGTCAGATAGTCCCAGCTTCAAGGTAAGAGAAATTGCTAAACTGGTCCTACTGCTGAGAATGTTTACACTCCTTTCCATAGTTTGGTTTCTAAATCCTTAGTCTTCTTTCCGATTACTTAACTCAGTTTTCCAATGAAATCAAGTACTTTTTGGAAATGCATTCTACCGAATTTTAAAGTGTGACTTATCTAATAATAGAGCAAAAGTTACTGGACCATACTCAATATGCTGTAGCATTGTATCCTCTTGGCAGTTTATATACTTAGTATCCTTGTTTAGATTAAGTTTACCTTGTTTTGAGGCCTTGAGCGAAGTAACTTTCAAAAACTTACGAATCGTTATGAGATGAAATCTTAACTGCTAAGATCATTGAATAGCTAAATTCTGATTTGGGTTTCTTTTTATAAGCAGTTTATAACTGGCACTTAAAGTATTCCATGGCATACTTTGATTTATTATAATCAATATATATTGGGTCGGTATGTTTGAGCTTAATGTTTCTTATGTCAGTGTTGAACTTGTTTCTTATCTATGTTCAAAGATTATCATGATATGTACTTTTGATCAACTTCATATTCTTCTTTCTGGATATCATTTTCAATCATAATTCACTAGCATTTATGTAGATTCATATCCCCTGAAATGCAGTAACAGTTAAGTCCTCTGGAAGCCAGCATTACAGTCCTTTGCATTGGTCCATTGATTTTGACTATCAGTTAACTCTTTTACTTTCCACTTCAATGCAGTAAAAATTCTAACAGCGACTATGCTGTTAAGGAGGTCCTCTGCAATATGACTAAAGATGTTCAAAACTCGGACACTGAAGTCATCGTTAATCATAGTGGTGATTTGGATGAAGGTTATATTGTCAAGTCTCCAAAGTTTCAGAAAGGGGTCCTAAGAACAAACTGTATTGACTGTTTAGACCGCACAAATGTTGCGCAATATGTTTTTGGGCTGGTTGCTCTTGGGCATCAGTTGCATGCTTTAGGGTATACAGTTGTTCCAAACATTAGCTTAGAATCCCCTTTGGCGGATGGTTTGATGAAAATTTACGAAGCAATGGGTGACACCCTCGCACTACAATATGGTGGATCTGCAGCACACAATAAGGTAATCCTTGTAGGATGTGTCTGGGAAGTTAAACTTTTCCCATCTGTGTGCAAATGAAAAGCATATATTTATTCAGTATTTTTGTGCAGAAAGTTTTAGAACTTGAAAAATGTTTGTTGGTTGCCAGTTGATTATTTCTAGAACTCATTGTAGTTCATATTAAGGTTAATTATATCTTACACATTTTTGTATGCATTGTGCCAAAAATTTCAACATGTGACATTTGCAATTCTCCATCCTTAACATTTGGGAATACTGAACAGATATTCTCGGAGACAAGGGGGCAGTTGAAACTGGCGACGCAATCCCAAGAGTTCTTGAGAACTCTTCAACGTTACTACAGTAATGCCTACATGGATGCTGAAAAACAAGATGCCATAAACATGTAAGTCAAGCAGTCCATATTTCTATGAAATAAGATTTGCAGCTATAATTTGTGTAATATCTGGACCCACAATTTGTCTTGCCTTGATATAATATCATATAGTTGAGAAAGAAAACAATCAGAATCCATTGTCTATATGAGATCCGATATTTGAAGATGCATCACAAGGTTGCTTGGTATTCAGTATTTGATTGATAAAAAATGGTTCTGAATTTACTATTTCCATGTCTCCACATTTGAGCAGATTCTTGGGTCATTTCCAGCCGCAACAGGGGAAACCGGCTCTTTGGGAACGGGATTCTGACCAGCATTACAATGTGGGAAGGCGTGGTTCTGATTTTGGAGATGGAAATTCTCGGTAATGTGTTAATTTTATGTTTTTCGAGAATTTTGGTAATTTACTGATAAAGAGTGGAGTCTTTATTTCTGATAAATGGTTGGGCATACTTGTGTATTATTTCATACTTCAGTGTGAAATGTTTTTGGAAAAATAATTCCGCAGCACCCGAAAACCGCAGCTTTGTTCTCTCTCTAATATTCTCCACATCTGATCAGCACCTTCACTGTGCATTTATTCTTCTCACTGAATTATATATTTTTTTCTTATTTTTAAATCTATGTTTGGTGAGATCATCAGAGCATGTTGATACTACAAAATTACATATAAACCAAATACTAACCATAGGACTTCCTGCAAAATAAGTCCTAAAAGACAGATCTGAATGAAATTCTTGTTAAGGGATAAAGTACACCAACAGGGATTCGGTGAATGGAGAGCTCTATATTTGTTTAACTTGTCAGGGGAAGTTCCATCCTATAATTTGATTTTCCAGGTATGGTTAACTTGGTGAAACTTTTTAACGTGCAGGTCAATAATTAAAAGATCCCTATCAGATGGAAACATTCTTTGTGATAACAACTCACCTATTGATGATGCAAGCGTCGAAGAGACTGAAATTCCTCACAAATCATTGCCTGGAAAGGTGCAAGGTTCCAATATGGGTCTTTCAGACTCAACTCCTGTACTCTCGACTCGTGAAAGCAACATATCTTATTCCAGGTATGTTTCCTCAAGTCTGATCTTTTATTCTATCAAGGAATAATTCAAATACTTATTTGTACTTTGCTGCCATTCAGCGGACATGTTTCTATGGCCAAGCCCACTGAAACTTTACCTTATAAGTGTACACTACTGGGTCTATTATCAGGTTATGATTTTGATTTTAGTTGTCCATTCCTAGAAAAAATTCTAACTATAAGGTGAATCGCCAATTGTAATTGTAGATATTTCTAAAATATGTCCTTGTTTTGTTTCTGTGCAGACCCTGCACTTAATGTTAGAATGTCAGAGATTAATTAATTGTTTTATCTGAAGGGACAATTAGAGAAATTGATTATGTGCACGTTAATCGTTATGGTCATATAGGCCCAATCCATGTCCATATTGTTCGGTTTTTTTAATTGCACTATTTGTTAAGGAAAACAATATTTTGTTTCTTATTCAATTAACTGCTAGTATTTTTGTACAGTTTTATATTGAAGTTTTCAATTTTACTCTCTAATGGTGGCCATTTCTTGTAGGTATACCCCCTCAATGTCTCGTAGACAGCTTTTCCCAGATATGCAACCAGACGAATGCCTTGAAACTGATAGCATCTGTTTCCGTGAACGCGGCGATTCATTTCACTGTTCAAATTTTCTTGATGTCGAATGGCTTTCTTCGTCGGGAAATTCATGTGAAGAAGAGACATATGAAAGGTAAATTCCTTTTATTAATGCTTATACGGACTACATGTCAAAGAATGAAAATGAAAGAATGAAAGTTAACCCCTTTTTATTAATCCACATAAATCTTCAACATCACTTTGCTACTTTGCATCCTTGCAGTAAATATGGGAAAATTCTCTTGTAAATAAATGTCGTTTCTGCACGGTAATCTACATTTCAAGTTTTTAATATGAATTAGAAACAAATGTAAAATACATTCATTTGATATTACATTCGTTTGATATATGTCTGCCAATCTCTTCCATCTCATGTCAGTATTTCTTCGTAGTTACATGCATAATTGGCGCTTCCTCTGAATTTCTCCAGTCACTTGTTTATCTGGCAGGGAAGCATTTCCCAACGTTTTATTGTTTCATCTGTTTTACTCATCTGTTTGAGCATCTTCCTGACATAATAACAGTGTTTTATTTGAATTTGCTTTTTAGTCCAAGTTTGAAAATAAAAAATGCTTAGCATTTGAAACTTTTAGCTTTGTGCTAGGGTTTTAATATTTACTTAAATTGATTGTTGCAGATCTATGCTAATTGGCTCTCCATCAGCTGTCCAATCTTCAGATGAGCTTAAACTGGGAACCAGCTCTTCAGCTTACTGGTCTGAATCAAGCATCAAGGTCAGTTAACTTACGGTTCACATTTTAATTAAGACGAAAAACTTTAATCTATAACAGATTATAACCTAATTGAAATTGATGACTTGATTCTATCATTTAGAATTAGTCATTTCTATCTACGTTACCAATCCTGCAGTTCACTCTTTGCCTATATGGTCCATTGGAGGGGGGTGTTTTCAACTAGTGCATGCTTACAAAATTCCTGTTCTGATGTTGCATTGTATGCACTATTTCTTTCTTGTTAATATTTTTTTGTTTTTCCAAGTGTTTCAGGGGAAGGAACAAGTTGTTGGAGATGTCCACCATGATTCTGGTTCATGTAGTTCTGATGGATTTTCTGAAAGATTTGTGCAATGGGTTAGCTATGGAAACATGTTTGTCCCTTGAGGTTGGGAAGATTCCTAGGAAAAATGTATTCTTGCCATTATTTCATTCAACTCGTCCAAAGGATGTGAATTACCTACCTGAAACAAATGACATAAGATGTCGATAGATTTATCCATACCTCAAGTTGTAAATTGCAGCATTTATTAAACTAGATCCTTAAGTGGGAAAAGTAGGGAACGCAAAGCGTACAAGTAGGAATAAAGTATTCTTTTTGGAGCTCTTACTTAGGTCATTTCTTGAAGTTTTCAGTCTTGTAAATATTCGTAGGCGTGACTAAATTGGAATATATTTAAATTTCTGTAATATATTCGTTGTACATTCTGCGATATTTCCTCCCATTACAGGTGCCATAATTAACCGTGGATCCAAATATCGACCCAGCATTAATCTTTTGGTGGATTATTGGTGAAATTTTACGTGGATTACTAAATCTGTTAGAAGTTTAATAAACACACTTTATAATAACTTTATATTGTTTAATTGATGAATGAATGAATTGAAAAATATTATAGCTGAAGCCATTTTGTTTTGTTAAGTATGGCCAAACAAATATGTTATGAACACGACTTATTTTTAGGTATTGGATGAAGTAGTGTGCATTTTAACGCATTCTTTAGGAATTTTGTTGGGAGAGAAGTCAAATCGAAACGCTAAAAAATGTCAATGGCATAGCAAAAACTGAAATGGAGGTAGGTAGATTTTCAGTACCTCGGAAGAAATTGAGTTAGTATTCACTTACCAAACTCTTTTCCACACGCTAATTTCCTGAAGGACACCTCTGACCTCACTAACCCAGAATCAAAGACAATTGATCCATTCTTTAGAACAATAATCTAAACAACGTTGTCTTCTTCAAGTAAGAGGGAATAAACGAGGCGATCGATCAAGAGAAAATCTTGGATTAGTTGGATTTTGTGTGGATGCACAATGCATTAGGTGGATTGTAGTTTAATTGACACTTGAATGGATGGATGGTCAACTTGATTTAATTCTTTTTTTTTTTTCAAAGTTTGGCAGAAAGAATAGCAATGACAAAATGGAGAAAGATGAAAGAAAACTAGGTGTACATAACCATGTATATATATATATATATATATATATATATATTAGAAATATATTAATTGTACATAATGCGGTGTCCATTCCCTCACATGGAGAGGGATCCAATTCGAATATATTGTATTTTATTCTAAGTGAGTCTCCCTTCATGTGAGAGGTTGGACATCGTTATGAACATCACATTATATACGCATAGCATCACCCTATATTATGTACACCAAGAATTTTTCAACTTGTATACTATCATGGACTTTTTGTTAAAAGACGTCTATACCGGAACCAACAAGTCCATATCCAATCGTACCGACCCGAGTTCAACTGGGCCATACTCAAGATGATCTTTTTATTCACTTTTTTGTTTTTGCCACCTTTCACGCTGTACGTACATCGAATGTGTGTTTCTCTGATTTGTGATCATTACTCGTCTGCACGAACTTTTTTTTTATTTTTGGGATTTTACAGGTTTTAATTTGGAGAATTTACAAGACTGAAACTTATATTGAATCTTACGAGCAAAGAAGAAACCTGCGTACTCGAATATATATTATATATAATGGGATACATAGGATCACATGAAGTGGCTGCGCTACATAGATATAAGTACAGTGGACTGGATCACTCATATGTAGCCAAATATGTGCTCCAACCTTTTTGGACTCGCTCTGTTCATTTTTTCCCTCTTTGGATGCCGTAAGTCCCTTTTTGTTTTTTCTTTATGTTTTCATCAACACTTTTACTTCATTCTTGAGTAAATAACATGTCTGAGTTCCTGTTGAAGTATGCGATGAAAGCCAAATGTTTCAGTTGCATATGCAATAAATATATTGTTGTCAGAAATTGCTTAAGACAAAGATTGCACCCTGCCTTGTTTCAGATTGGAAGTTTTAGTTACTCTTATCTATTTGAATGGTTGGCTTAAGTATTTATGAAGAGATATTTGACATGAAACAGGGAAGCAATTGTTTCGGAGTCATTATTTTTGCTCTCAAGTCCTGTGATCTGGAAAGTTTCCTTAGCTACGAATAATAGATTGTTAATGCTATGCATAAATCCAAAAAAAATTCTCGATAGCTACGCATAATAGATTATTAATGCTATGCATAAATCCAAAAAAAATTCTTGAGCCTTTCTATAAGATATTTGGCGACGAGTGTTGCTGTTTCCCTTTGATTGTCACTAACTTTTTTCCTTGCTTTCTGTGCTTGTACCGGATAATTTCAGACCTAACATGGTAAATGTTCTCACAAACTACATATCCATATATTTTTCTGTGCTTGTTCACTCAAAGGCTATGCTCTAACCTTCTTTTCTTTCCATCATCCGGATTACACTTACAGGATTCATGTTTTTGGTCACATCTGCATTGCTTGGCTATGTGAGTATTCTCTCTCTGTGCATGAAGTACGCGTCTTGATGGACAACAAGCACGGTGGATTGCATGAATTGATTTTGCAATTTCTTTTACTTCTATTAACTGTAGAGCTTTTGCTGCCCCCTTCCCCCTTCCAGCTTTTACTAGAAAGGACTAGTCTCAGTAATCATTTCGAATTTTTGCATGTCCTCCTGGAAAAGTAAATCTTTGTCCACCTGTGTCCTAAGACAAGGGAATAATGGATTGGCTATGAGATTACTTTTTCCTATTGCTATATGATAAACCGTACAAGATGCAGTTTGGGATTTTGCTGCTGAAATTCTTATTTTATTTTATATAATGTTGTACTTCTTTCATTTTTCTGGGTTATTTATAGTTTATAGTGGCATTTGCTTATTGTGAAGTAACTTGGGTCTCTTACAGTTGATTTAGTTGCTCTGTTTTTATTGGTTTACTGATTTTGCCTAATTTTTGTGCAGCTATTTCACCAATACCCTTATTCTTCTGGCAATAAATGGACCTACTGAAGGTCTTATGTTGATAGATGTGACTCATTTTGTTCACGAAAATATATTTCGGATTAAAACCACCGCAAGTGTACGGTTCGTTAACAAGTAATAAAGTGGAATTGAGAATTTCCAATATCGTTCCCACAAGAATTGATGTAGTTTAGTTCTAATCACCGAAACCTTAACCGAATCTATGAAAGTTGGATGATTGTAATGACTAATGACAAAACTCTAACTA
>CAIGRO010035372.1:0-13373 GCA_903798355.1 Fraxinus baroniana | reverse complement strand
CTTGCTGATCCATATTTGTCACCAGACAACCTTATCTCCTGCAACATGTTATCTTCGTTTTAAACATTTATCGGTCTCACTAACATAGTTGCCAGTGTCCAATCTTGCAACAAATTGTCAGGCACCATAATTGGAGCAAAATTCATCACTTTTTTTTTTAAAAAAAAAAAATTTCATCCCTACTGACCTAGACAAAAATATAAGATACTTTATGGTCCAATTTAGTTTTACTTAAATCACAGATAACACCTTGAAAGAGACTGTTGAAAGTCTGCTTAACATCTTTTATTTAGCCCAATTCATTCATCCCAATTTCCTTTGATGAGTATGACCCAGTTAGCCCATCACTGTTGTTTCGCATTTCACTGAAACACGTTTTTGGTTTGAGGAAGCTGGTTGAGATTGTGACACGTGGTGCTGACACAACCGTTGGATGCATGATGGATCTATAAGTCTCCAGACTCTTCTATTGTTAGACGTTTTGAGTTACTCTCTCTTCTAGGGTTTTCTTTCCTTGGATACTTTCTGTATTCTTTCTCAAATGAAAACTCTTGGTTTTCATTCTGTAATCTTTTAGGGTAGATGATCTTGGTGATATCTAGGGTTGATTATAGTATTCTGGTTTACGTTTCTTCTAATTCTTGGTGAGCAGAAGTTCTGTTGGTTACTTGGTGTAATTTGAAAAAGGAGAGAAGGAGAGTTTAGGCTGAGGGCTATTTCGAGTGATTCTTGGGTCTCTAATTCTTGTACTTGATGAACTTTGTTCTATTCTAGTGGATTAGAGCGTATTTTACTAAGGTGAATGCTCAACGGGTGAGTAGACAAAGTATTGGTGAACATCCGGGCCTACGGGCGAAAAATACTTGTGTTCATTGTCATTTTGTTGTTCTTGGTAATTTCTGGGACTGTAAAATTCCTACAGAGACAAAGTCCGATCATTTATAAAAACCTATGGAACAGCGACAGAGAACAATAATGAACATCACGAGTTTCAACTGGTCTCCCTCCCTGTCTTCTATGAGCAAAATAACTGAGGCTTTGAACTTGAGCAGATACATTTTTCTTATTGTAAATAATATTTATTTGTGCCAAATTCCGACAGTGGAGTCTCACAACAACTAACATTATTTACAGTTGCAAGTTAGTCGAGGTAAATAATAGTACTATTGTTTTCAACCTGTCCCCAAAACTAATATTTCTTTCATGGTAAACTCTTTTTTTCTTGTCGTATTTATAGATTTTTTAAGATTAAAGAAAAGTTGTTGGCATTTTTATTCAATTTATCTTCTTTCATACATAATAATTGTGTTGCAGATACAATTTTTTTTGATGAATTTTTTTTTGATGAATTGGAACGAATTTGAACTCCCCTGACAAATGAAATGGATGGATAAACACTACCACTTTATTGCATATGTTCACAAGAAGAGTATAGTTGCACACTGCTATGTTATAATGATCATTCCAGGATTCTGAAATTTTTATTTATTCACAGAACAAAGTTAACAAAAGCCAGCGAAAGCTGTATTCGTAACTCATAAGCACATATTACATGTGTGTGTGTGTATTCATACGGGAACATGAACAGAAGTAACTTCCTCAGAAGTTTATATCCTGAAATGATAAATTTGAATGTTTTCAACATTAAGTTTCTTGAAATTACTGTGCTTTCTGGTGACAAAAAACTTTCCCCAATTATAGGCCTTGTATTTGGGGTTTTCTTTGATTGTCAGCTCTTCCAGAGGTTCGACCCAAGTGAAATGTGCAGGATTGAGGAAGAATGGAATCGAAAATCTTTCCTTCTCAGAATTCACCATCACTCTGTGTTCCACACTTTCGTACTTATCGTTGCTCCATACCTGAATATATAAATATTCAAGTACCAAATCGTATTAGGCTACCGTATAAAATTGAAAAACAAGAAAACTCATTCAAGACAACCCATTGGGATTTCTCTCCAACTTGGTCCATGAGAAATTTCCTGTTGGGATTTCTTGTATCTGAATTTAACCTAGAATTTCGCTTCAACATTATCCATAACACATAACTAAACAGGGAGAAAATATAACAGGATTAAATGAAATAACTAAGGCCACAAAAATCAAATTTCAAAATACAGATATGATACCTGGATAATATCACCAACATTGATGATATAAGCATTGGGAGTAGGTTTAACAAAAACCCACTCTCCATCTGTTTTCCTCTTCACTTCAAGTCCTCCAACATCATCTTGAGCAAGAATGGTCAAGGCACCGCCATCCTTGTGTCGACCAACACCGAGTACTAGTTGAGGGGCGGGGCATACCGGATAGTGATTGAGCCTGACAAAGCTAGTATGCTCCTTGAAGAAGCCATTCAGTCGAGTTTTTGGCAAGCCTAAGCTCAAGGCAATGAGTTCTAGTAATTTGTAAGCTAGTTTTTCCATCTCTGCTGCATACTCTTCACAGGCCTCCCTGCAAGAGGGCAATTCATTTAAACGCATACAATTT
Organism: Fraxinus baroniana; assembly: GCA_903798355.1. Classification (NCBI taxonomy): domain Eukaryota; kingdom Viridiplantae; phylum Streptophyta; class Magnoliopsida; order Lamiales; family Oleaceae; genus Fraxinus; species Fraxinus baroniana. The sequence goes on along the minus strand of CAIGRO010035372.1, from coordinate 10,881 downwards.
ATATTACCAGAGTAATAATACCCTTCTAAACAACCCATATATATTTTTTCTTCATAGCAAATGCGAAATCTCAATACCAGAAAATTATTTTAAAGGGATTACAGATCAAAATTTTCGTTTAAAAGGCTTTCTTTTATACTAAACCTTAGTTTTAGCCTATTAAAACAGACCTTCAAGGCCAGCTCAAATTTTTTTTCGCTCACCCGAATATGAAATTTTAGCTGCGCCCCCTGCGAATATACGTATGAAAATTTTTAACATTGCATATTTCAATCCAAACTAACCTTAATTCTGGAGGATATTGAGGCCACTGATTAACCCACTCTCTAAGCTCCTTATCCTCAGGTACAGGAGAAGCTGGTACAATTGTTGGATTCATCACGGTAAAATCGAAAACTTCTTTCCAGTCCCTGACATTTTTAGTATGCTCAGTATCATAATATCCCAAAGGATATGCTTCTCCTCTACTGACCTTCTTCTTCTCCTCTTTCGACAAAGCAAAGAATTTCCTCTCTGCTGATTCGATCTTTTCACGGTACTTCAATGGCACCCCATGATTGATCACCTGGAAAAACCCCCAGTTCTTGCTTGCATCTCCTACTTCAGCCACTAAACTAGCCAAAGATGAATCATTATCAGACGAATTGATTAGTGGGGAAAGATCGATTAATGGGATGCCTTCTGCTTCAATTATGTGGAGTTTAGGCTGGTGTTCAAGGGATTGGACGAATGCAGGATCCACTTCTCCCATGGCTGAATTTCCTGGAGAGCCTTGGATTTTTTTTAAGGTGACAGTGAAAATTTGGTGCCCTTTATATTGGTAGTAACAGTATGGCAATTATTCACATGTACATTGAACTTAGACATGATATCTTATGATGTTGGAAACCTGTCCATGTTCCTGCCCGCTTGCCTTTGTCAGTTTCTGAACCTGGAATCATCTGCCCAGTATAACAATTCAAATTTTATGCAATTTCTTTTAGTCAGTTTAATTTTCTTCATGTTAATAGTAGTGTCCATATTAATATACACACTCGCATGGTTTCACGGAACATTTCTACATAAATGTGACATGGTTGGGTTCAGTAGATTCCGACTACGTGATGTTAGTCTAATTTTAACTCGAAAATTTTTAGAGTTTAAAATTATTTCTCTCGTGTTTCACCATATAAAATTTTATGAAGTAGTGATTAAGTTCAATAAATTTCAGACCTAATGCTATGAAATCTCAACCATATTTGTAGTGAGTGATCGCCAAATACAAAAATCATGTAGGTTTTAATTATTCAAGCACGATCATATTGCTAAATGTGATTTTTATCGTAATCATCGGTGATCGAATTGATTAGTAAAATTAAAATTTCTTGGAGTAGTTACCATTATATCACATATTAAAATGAAAAGGAAAAGAGATGATTGTATATTACATAGAGGGTGTTTGGTGTAGATTAAAATCAGATTTTAAGTAGATTATGATATAAGTTTTTGAAATGTGTGGTTGAAAAGATGTGAGACTATAAAAAATGTGGTTGATATTGATTGTATGACTTTAAGTTAGATTAAAATCAAATTAAAATCTAATCCATACAAGTCCATAATAAAAATGGGCAGAAGATTCGTCAGCATTATATTTGTTTTGAATCTTGATTGCAGATATCAATTCTAAGAAGGAACAAACATAGGTTTCTGTCACTGTTCTTTGTAATTATAACCTGTAATTATGACATCCTTTCAACTTATTAGACATCGCTTTCCAATGATGTCATTGATGATTTATTTATACTTGTCTAGATTATCTGAACTTTATATGTTATAATTATTGTTCAAGATTAAATTTGGGTCTAATTAATTTTGGATCTAGTGAACTAGACCCAAATAAGATGAATCGGTTTTGGAATAAAAAATTGGGCAAGTTGAGTTTTGCCCATGTGTACAGAGCTTACAAAATCAGAAATGCATGGATTATACTATGCGTATGCATAGGCTCTAAAACTAGTCGTTGTGCTGATTTTTCTGATTTGATTCTTGGTGGCTTTTTATGAAAATACTCAAGTTTTCATGTTAGTGTGACACTATTTCACGGATGGTAAATTGAAATCTATAAATATGTGATAAATTTCAATTATAAAAATAACAAATCAACAATCAAAATCATATTATCCTGCTTTTAAATTTAATTCATTACATATTCAAACATTAAAAGTGTTCTTCAAGTTTTGGATGATAAATACAAGTGTTTTCAGTATTTTCTTCTTTAAGGCTTGATCAATCATACAAATCATTTGCCAAGAGTCTCTTTAAGCACCAATTAAATCCTAGAGATGGCAAATATTGTTTAAGAACAACGATTTCGTGTTCGAACCTTTGTATCATATTTAGTGTTCTTGATTAATCTTTCTTTTTGTTGTCTTCTCAATTCTCTTGAAGGATAGTATTTAAACAATAACAATCTCAAACGATACCCTGCAATGGAGAATGAAACTATCATGGCGACAATCAAATTGATGAATCAAGACCTCGTTCATTTGAACCGTTTTGATGGGACAAATTTTACAAGGTGGCAAGACAAGTTAAAGTTTCTCCTCACAGCATTGAAGATCTTCTACATTCTTGATCCCGAATTCACACCACTTTCGAAACCAATGGATGAAGATACCAAAGTTGTAAAGACGGAAAATTATTTATCAACCAAAAAGTACATCCAAAAAGTAGGTCCAAGAGCAATCCCAAAGTCGTCTTCGTCTTGTGCTGGAACTGTTCTCATGGATTTAAATCAATAATCCACATTACTGAGAGCAATTAATAAACGAAATAAGAAGAGAAAAAGCAAGAATAATAATACATGATTTATCGTGCTTCACCCTCTATTTAAGAGCTACTACATTTGGTGTCACTACTGAACTCCACAATATAAAAAATAAAAAATAAAAAAAATTATAGTGTGTTCTAGAATCACTCTTTCTCCATTTTCTTTCTAATATGGCACGCAATGTAGACTTGCCTTAATACCCTCTACATAGGAGGAAAATGTTATGATGACCTAATATATGTATGGATTTCTCAAATTACCGCACAATACTTAAAAAATTTCTTCTTGGGCGCTCATGCCCCCGAACCCCCACACCAGGGGCCTACTGCCCCCTGGACCCCCATCAACCTCAAAAGGTCGAATTGCAGCGAAAGGAAAAGGTGTACTCAGTAGAAATTAAGCCACGGAAATATACAATTATTATTTCCTATATGTGAAGCCTTGTAATCAGGCCAAAATTTGGTTTCACATTCATTGGCATTTCAACATTCCCATAAAAGAAATGGATTGATGAATCATTTGATATTAGATTATTAGTCGTAAAAATGTAAATATATAACAAGCTTGTCAGAAATTTAAATATTTTTTTATCTTATATATAATTGAATACAAAATTAGAATACTTGTATGGGTACCTGACATTAAGAGAATACTCAGCATTGATTGACCACTCCAGCAGCTCACATCCTCGGACTGATGTAAAGCCGGAATCCCATTTTCCAGAGGCTAAAAGTAAAAACTAGTTGATTTGCCTCACTACCTCAGACTTTCCTCTTCTCTTTTGTGTACAGCACAAGAATGCCCCTAATCGTGTTTGAATCCTCTTGTTCAGTCATGGGGATGCATGCAGCCTCTATTATGGCAGGTTTTGGTCTGTGTTTATTCATTGGTGAAAACTTTGTCAATTTCTCCCACGATTACCTAGTATAAAAAAATGCAGCTGTAAACCCCACTAAAGATGGCTCAACAGGACCAGTTGACGCAGGTAGAGCGCCATGTTGAATTGAACCAACAAAATTTGAAGTTGAGTTCTCAAGCCTAGAAGAGGTAGAAAATAAACTTACTCAAACAGCATATTACAATATTGTTCACCTCGAAAAATGGCTCCAACGTAGCCAATAGAACAAGTCTCCAAGTCACTCTTTCCTGCACACGCATCACAGCCTCAGTCACCCGTGGCCTTTCCCAGAAGGGTTGGGAGCGATCGCGAGCACTCCGACAATCAAGTCAGTATATGTTCCACATGAACTTGGAAGTGTTCGCTTCAGTAATCTTGGATAGAGGCTCCGCTTCTACCCACTTTGTGAAGTAATCAATCGCAACTATGGCGAAACGAGCGTTTGCTCTTCCTTTGGGCAGGAGGCCAATAAAATCCACGCCCTATTTGACGAATGGTCAGGGGCTGGTTACAACAGTGAGCTCTTGAGNGTTCGCTTCAGTAATCTTGGATAGAGGCTCCGCTTCTACCCACTTTGTGAAGTAATCAATCGCAACTATGGCGAAACGAGCGTTTGCTCTTCCTTTGGGCAGGGGGCCAATAAAATCCACGCCCTATTTGACGAATGGTCAGGGGCTGGTTACAACAGTGAGCTCTTGAGAGGGTTGTCTTTGCACATTGGAGAAGCGTTGGCACTTGTTACATTTCCGCAAAAATTCAATTGCGTCCCTTTTCAGGGTTGGCCAATAACATCTTTGTCGGAGTAATTTGTGTGCTAGGGCTGGTCCTCCTGAGTGATTCCCACAAACGCCTTCATGAACTTCTCTTAGGATGTAATTCGCCTCTTCACCCCCTGTACATCTGAGGAGGAGGGAGGAGAAACATCACTTATAGAGAATGTCATCCTGTAGGATGAAGTGGACAGCTCTTCTTCGAAGCCTTCACGCTTTAGCTTCATCTTTCGACAACGCCTGCTCCTTCAGGTAAGCCAAGATAGGTAGCATCCAAGGTGGTGTGCTTTCAATCCACATCAGCTCTTCACCTTTTTTTATGGAGGGTTGAGCTAGGTGTTCAATTGGTACCACCTTGAGCAGTTCTGAGTCTTTGCTACTGGCCAATTTTGACAGTGAATCCGCGTGGGAATTCTCTTGGCGTGGCACTTGAATCAATCCAATCTTTTCAAAGTTGGGCAGGGAGTCTATTACCAGTTTCAGATAGGCTACCATGTGTTTGTCCCTGGCCACAAAGTTTCTATTTACTTGATTTACCACTAACTGTGAATCGCTACTAATTACGACTCTCTTCACTTGCAGTTCTATTGCTAGCCGAAGTCTCGCCAGAAGGGCTTCATATTTAGCCACATTATTGGATGCCTTGAACCCAAACCTAACAGCGTAGTTCAACTTATGCCCCTCTGGGCTTTCTAGCACAACACTAGCTCCGGAGCCTGTTTCTCCCGAGGAGTCGTCGACAAAGAGATTCCAGGTGGGGGTTCAGCTGGCTCCATATTTACCTTGATTTTCGGGGCCTTAGCAAATTCAGCCACAAAATCAGCCAGGGCATAACCCTTGATTGCAGTTTGGGGCGCGTACATTATGTCAAATTCGCTGAGCTCAACGACCCACTTCAGCAGCCTTCTTGAAGCGTCTGGCTTCTGCTGGACTTGACTTAACGGAAAATTCGTTAAAAAGTGAATGCTGTGGGCCTGAAAATAGGGCCACAATTTTCGAGAAGCAGTGATCAATGCGAGGTCCAATTTCTCCATGTCTGGGTATCGCGCCTCTGCGAGTAGTAAAACTTTACTCACATAGTATATTGGTATCTGATGCGTCTCTTCTTTTCGTACAAGCACGGAACTGATTGAATCCTCAACCACCGCCAAGTATAGCAGCAAGGGTTCTCCCTCTTTGGGTTTGTTGAGGAGAGGTGTCCGACCCAAGCAGTTCAACTCTTGGAATGCCTCTTCGCATTTAGGGGTCCATTGAAATTTCTTACTTCCCTTGAGGATTCTGAAGGGCAGACACTTTTCAATGGCAATTGAGATGAAGCAATTGAGTGTGGCTACCCTGTCGGCGAGCCATTGCACCTCTTTAGGCTTTTGCGGCGATCTCATTTCGATCAGAGCCTTGATTTTTTCTGGGTTGGCCTCAATTCCCCTCTGGTTTACAATGTAACCCAAGAATTTACCCGAGACTACATCGAATGCACATTTAAGAGGGTTCAGTCTCATACGGTATCTTCGTAGCATTTGGAAGGTTTCATCCAATTGCTTGATGTGTTTTTCAGCTCGAAGGCTTTTAACTAACATGTCATCAACATAAACTTCCATAGATTTGCCGAGCTGATCAGAAAACATTTTGTTGACTAACTTTTGATAGGTAGTCCCAGCATTTTTCAGGCCAAAAGGTATCATCTTGTATCAGTAAAGCCCCTTATCAGTGATGAAGGATATGCTCTCCTCGTTGCTTGGGAACATGGGGATTTAATTGTAGCTGGAATAGGCATCCATGAAGCTTAGCAATTCGTGCCCAGCAGTTGAATCCACTAATTGGTCGATTCGTGGAAGTGGAAAGTTGTCCTTTGGACATGCCGATTTAGATTGGAGAAGTCAATACAGACTCTCAATTTGTTATTATGCTTCTTCACAAGAACAAGATTTGAAATCTACTTCGAATAGTTGGCTTCACGGATGAAGCTATTATTGACGAGCTTTTTTACTTCTTCTTTCAAAGCCTCGTACCTTTCGGCATTCAAGCTCTTCTTTTCTTCCTATGTGGGGTGCAGTTCGGATCAATTTGCAAATGGTGGCAGCTGATTTTGGGGTCTATCCCAACCATGTCTTCGTGCCTCCATGCAAAAATGTCTGCGTTTTTCTATAGGAAGTCTTTCAATTCTTCCTTAGCCTCTCTTCCTAATTCTTTGCTTACCTGCAGAACCTTGGACGCATCACATGGGTCTACGGAGAACGTTTCCAGTTCCTCCATCGGGGCGGTCTGGGATTCGAATTCGATTATCCTGGGATCAAATTATTCCAAGGAAATTTCATACCTGGCCTCCGCCATGACAGTATCTGCCGTCAGAGGTGGTCCTTCTTCAGGGGCCTCGACATTTCAACGTCAAATACCATGTTGACTCGCGATTATGCTTTTCTTAGAGAATTGAGGTAGCATTCCCTAGAGCCTATCTAATCACCCCGGACAGTGGCGATTCCTCTTTCCGTTGAGAATTTCATGCAGAGTGATGGATAGAAGTGACTGCCTATAATTCTTTCAGGGCTGGTCTTCCCAGAACTCCGTGATAGGCAGATCGTCGATCTACAACTAAATTCCATAAAGTGGTGTGCTAACTGGGACAAAACCTCCATTTCAACAGCCAAAGTGATTTTACCTCTAAGGATGATGCTTTCCCCGGTGAACCCATAGAGGGGCAAAGTCATTGGCGTTAGTGCATGACCTACTGCCATCTTATCAAAGGTAGAGCTGAATAGGATGTTGACTGAGCTGCCATTATCCACTATCATTCGTTTCAGCCCATTGCGAGCTACCACAGCTCTGACTACCAAGGCGTCGTAGTGTGGGAAGTGCACACCTGCCGTATCTTCCTGGGTGAATGTGAAAAGCTCCACAATTCCGCCCCCTGAAGATTGGCTTACTATATAACTTGTCATGGGCTGACTTTAATAGTATCAATTTCTCGAATGGGCTGCTGCTCGTTGGGGCAGCTGAATCCCTTCTGGGACGTTGCCCGCTTCGGGACCTTTCTCTATCATTATTTCTGTCACTGCGTGGCGAGTGTCGTCTCGTTTTCTCCCTTCGTAGATAAGCGCATCTCAGAGGGTTATTCTGGTGATGACTATCTCTTGCATCACGAGCATTGCTTGAAAGTCGGTTCTCATCTCGACAATCGTTTGTGTTATGGCCATAGTAGCAATGAAAAGTGCAGTAAGGCTGCAGATCCTCCTGGGGCCTATTTCTAGACGCTTCGCCTCGTCCTCTATTTCTAGAGGTTGAGGGTCATCTAATGTTCCTTGTGGGATTATTGGCGCTGGGGCAGGCATTTTCATAGGCCAAGGTAGGCACTACGTTCAGCATGGCAGTTGCTAGCGCTTGCTCCGAGGTGGGAGCTATAGCATGCCCAGCTTGAGTCCATTGCTGGCTCACTATCTGGGCGGTGGGTCCTCTACCAATTTGCCTCTGAGGTAGTGGGAGCCCCAGGGAGGCTCTGTTTCGATGATCAATCATTTCCTCGTTGACAATTTCAACTTTCATCATCTCCACCAATTCGTCATACGTCGAAGGGTTTTGCTTCGGACATCCCTGCAAAATAAAGTTTTCATGTTCAAGCCTCCTTTTAGAGCTGAAAGGGTCTATTTATCCGTCACTTTTCACAGTAAGTAATCTCATTAGTAAAACGGGCGAGGTAGCTCTTTAGAGTTTTCCTTGCTGCTTGCCTCATGTCTTGCAGGCGCTGTATTGGCACCTCTCCCTCCTTCCTCGAAAGATACTGGCTCAGAAACGCCTTCTCAGGTGTGGTCAGCTTTTTATGCTAAGAGGTGCCAATCTGCTGTACCACACATCAGCAGTACCGCCAAGAGTTAGGGGAAAAGCCCTACACTTCAAGGCTGGCAAGGCGCCTCTTAGGCTTATCTGGGTTTTGTATTTGTTGAGGTGCTTCTTCAGGTTGCCATTTCTTTCATACTTAGGAATCTTTGGAGGGATAAAGTTACGGGGTATCGGAAAGGTATGAAGGAAGTTCCCTGGAAAAGGGCAGGTTATCAACATCATCATCTAGTTCGAATGACATGCACAATTCGTCGGAGATGTTTTCATCTGTTATTGGGCGATGAAGATGCTGAGAAACCTCACCTCTGTCCCTCCCAATCTACCGCGTTTCGCCTATCCCGCCTATCTCTAGGTGGATGGGCTTAAATTTGGTCTTGCGTATGCTCCAGATGGCGAGCCGTTTGATGTGTGAGTTGGTTCCTATTTCTAGGTTCCCGCCTAATTCTATCAAAGACATTGAATGACAGATCTCTAGGGTCGCTCTTCATATTCCGGAGGGAAGTTGCCCTCTCCTACAGGGGCGTTGGGAGCGGGCGTGTGGTTAGAAGTGTCCATTCTCACTTCTCTTTTGATGGGGGCTTCGTCCTGGGGACTAAAATGAGTCCTCCTGATTGACTCTGCTTCAGTTCATCTATGAGCTGATTGTCGAGGATTTTGTGGGGCTTGAAAACCACCTTGATTCTATACCGCATGAAGAGCTCTTGCATGGTGACGTTCTGAGCTGCGATGTTCCTCATATTTACAGCCATAGTAGCCACTTTGACAGTTAGTTGGACTGTTCGGTTGCCCCTGCGATACCGGTGATGGGGTCGCTAATGCGTCACATTTCGAGAAATCTCATCTTTAGAGATCTCCCTTGTCCTCCTTGGGTTCACTTCCTCGCCACTAGAGCTCATAGTCCGAAGTGGCAAATTTTTCTTTCTAAGCTGGGCTTAGTGTACAACTGGTCCCTTTTCAAGAATCGAATCCTTTTTCAAGGGGGAATATCAACTGGATATTCTAACAAGCTTTTGGTGGGGAGACTCGTGGTTTAAGTAAGTTTCCCACAGACGGCACCAATCTGTTGACCTCGAAAAATGGCTCCAACGTGGCCAACAGAACAAGTCTCCAATTCACTCTTCCCTACACATGCAGCACATCGTCAATCACTTGTGGCCTTTCCCAAAGGGTTGGGAGCGGCCGCGAGCACTCCGAAGGTCAAGTCAGTTTATGTTTAACCGAAAAAATAGTTCACCGACGGTGGAGCACTCGCCGGGAAAATGGTTGAGAGAGAGATATGTAGTGATTAAGGTGCTAATGTGTGGGGGAGAGAGATGTTACTCTAGTTTACTATGCATGTTGGAGAGAGTGGGATCCGAATCCTTCTTCAGGTACAAGTAGGGTATATTTATACCAAGGATGGGAAGAGGAGAGCCATCGGACGTGTTATGAGATCCTCATGACTCGTCCCATCCTAGGTGTCAATTTGTCTTTCCATAAGTTGGCTGGTATTGAATGTTTCTGACAAAAGCAGTTGAATTTGATCGTTCGGGTCTTGCCACACCTCCCATCAGTCAGAGATTTGACTTTGGAAAGATCTTTTTATGAGAGATCTTCGTTGGGGCGAGGTGAGGCAGGAGTGGAGTTGTAGAAGCGGAGTACGGGCCTTTGCATCCGAGCTGTATTGCGGATGAGTTCTATTCTTTTGCTAGCATCTGTCCAATCCATCCCATGTAATCGCTTCGACTTGTATAGTCACCTCGTCTCATGTGTAATCGCCTCGGCTGCCACGTGGCGCGGTGTGAACCACCCCCGCTGACACGCAACAGGTGAGGTGGCGGGTCTAGCTTAGGCCCGTAACAAATACAATTATAAATGAAGAGATCCTTTAACCCACCACCAAATAACCCTATATCTATAAGCAGACTTGTCCACAAAATTTGATCTTACAGGTGAACAACCACACAGAGCATATGCTAACCTAGAGAATGTATTAAAAATTCAAATTTTCAATTTCATGCTGAAGTAGAAATAGAGGGAAACATAAGAAGAAATAGAAGAGTGACATACAAAAAAAATATATATAAACAGACCATTCTAGCTGAAGGACAATCAGCACCAGCTTGCTGAGTTTGTAACTCATGATACACAAGACAAAACAAAGGCATCATACTGGCAAATTTCAGAAAACGAATCTACTGCTTGGAGTGGGATTTTGTTTCAAGCCACAATCAACAAACTTTTCATCTAGAAAAAAGACAAGAAAACTTGCAAAAACTGGGTCTAGTAAACAATGGCGGACCCAGGATCTAGAGTCAGCCCGGGCGACCGTAGATCGTTGACCATTGTCTAGAGCAATGTATTAAGAGCACTGTTTGATGGCCATTTTTTTTTTCAAAAAATGTATTTTGGAATAGTGATTTTATGGAGAATATGTAGTTAAAAATAAAGAAATTTTTTGAATTTGTATGTAATATTATTTTATTAAAAAATGTGCTGTTGAAAGAAGTGAGAAATATATTTTGAAAAAAAAAAGTGGAATCAAACGAGATCTATAATTTATATATAACAACTATTTTGTTCAAACTAAAATT